>CM075885.1:727500-885000 GCA_038021265.1 Cyprinella venusta
GAAATTAAATTTTCGTAACTTAATGGGAAAGTTACCAAAAATTCTTCTATTTCTATTAGCTAGGAAGTGGGATGGCGACCATTGTTCCTAAAAAGCATTTTTGTCCGGTTGTAAAACGTTTTTTTTTTTTTTTCTTGGTTATACAAATGTTAAGAAAACAATTCCATTTTGTTTTGCAAACATTAAAGGAACGTTACTTATAAATGTTCTCGGAACATTCTGAAACAAGTCGTAACATTTAAAAAAACGTTAGACAAACATTTAAATACAATGTTTAAGTTTTTTTAATTATTTACTTTATTTAAGACCAGATCATTTTGGAAGAACTTAGTTAGAACATCCTCGTTATCTCGGTGTGACTGATTCAAGCGTCTGTACGTACATAAGATGTTCCTGCAGCCTAATGGTCTTTTTGAACTAAGAAGAAAGTTGTGAAAGAAAAGTTTAGTCTTTAACACTATGAACCCTTTGAATAGAGAAAACACTAAGCAAGCGTCTGCTATGTAAATTATTCTAAATGTAAACCCAAAGCGCAATCATCTCATCAGTAGCGTGTCATTTTCTTCTCACGGCTCTGATAATGAGCCAATCTCGGGCTGTTCTTCTTCCACGTCTTCTGGTGGCCGCCGGAACAGACCATAATTGCACAATAATGACTCTCAGAGACATTCATCAGGTCTGAGAGTGGATGGACTATTTTCTGGTTTTGAGAATAAACTCCTTGAAAACGCACGCTCTGATTCGTGCATCCAGGCCAGCTGCGTTCATAAAGAAGATCTGGGAGACACACACACACACACACACAAACATGCAAATGCAATGCAAATACAGAACAAACCTAATGCATTACGTGTTTCTGCAAGCCAAAGTGGTCTGTCATTATCAGAGATGTAAACTACATGAGCTGTTCTCAGAAGAAGGCTGTACGTTAAACAAAAGCTGCAGATAAACCAAACCACTTCCTGTGCTTGTGCATTAAGCGAAACCTCGCCGAATTCCAGCCCACGGCATCATGGGAAAGGAAGGAGTGTGGTTCTGATAGGACAGACCTGGTTGTGTTTGGAGGACTAAACATACACACTGAGAGCAGATGCTGAACGTGATCTAGTCTTGTCAACACATTCGACTCAGGACAGAGACGTCCTTCCTCATCGCTGTATGTATATATATACATATTATACATAAACACAAACTTTTACGTTAGATATGTGATTAATTGCGATAAATATCTGTGCAATATTTTAAGTTAATTTGAATATTGTGTAGATTTAATTACATTAAGTAATCAACTACATTTATGAAAACATTTCAATGCACCTAAAAAAAATCAAGAACCTATGTATCGAATAAAAGAAAATTAAGCCTACTTTTGTAATGTGATATTATTAGCGATTCTCACCTTCAAATTCTAGTTATTTGTATTATGATGTAATATTTGGGCATAGTGTTTTTATTTTATTTTATTGAAATGAGTGCAAATGTAAGCAAGCACAACAAATACCTACTTTGCTTTTGAAATAACAAATTGTTACTTTGGCATTACAGTTACTGGAAGGAGGTTAAGCTAATTGTCTTGAACAAAATGTTACAATGTCAAAAATCTTAATGATGGGACTATACGATACATTTTTTTAATGTTAAAAAGTCCAGCTCAAACTATATTAAGATGTCATTTCAATATTGTAATGACGTGCATATTGCGTCACATGACTCTCAGAAACGTGAAACCACTGTGTATTTGTAACGGTCGGTAACGCATTCGAGCGACTAATGAATTAGATCCATCATCAAATTCAAAAATATAAAGTAATCATTAGATTTACAGATGAGTAGCTGAACATCATATTTCAGACTGTTATGTCCATCTGTATCCCAGCTATCATCATCCAGCTAACGTAACTCTGCTTCTCAACCGTTACAGCCCTGACCGCATTCATTCACACACCCCTGCTTTATTCTCCTGCTCTTCTGTTCATCATCCACCAGTTTAATTCAGATTTTTGTGTGTTTTTATTCTAAATCCGTGTGTGTTGTGTGTTTTTAGCTTGATGGCTGATGTTACAGCGCGCGTGCGAAACGCAACAGGATCCCACCGACAAAAAAACACACCAAAGTTACGAAAGACACGATAAATCACACATGCGCGCACACCGCGGTCCCAAAACGGGCGTCACTTTCCGAAAATTTCTAAGAAATGTTTCCATCGGTGTCTTACCTGCTGTAGTAACTCATGTTTATCCGCCGTTGCTATGGATTCCCCCGCAACTGTCGCGTCGCGTCCCTGTGCGGCGTGTGTGCAAAACCCGCAGCGGCCGCGACGAGCACGCGCCTGCGCATGCGCACATGGATACGATTCCTTAGGTTACGATCGTGCTCATCCTCAAGGGGGCGCGTGATGACCCTGGTGATGACTCGGAATCAGAAAATCCACGATTATTGTTTTATTGTAGATATTTGTACTCTAAAAAATATTATTTTTCCAATCTATACATTAGAAATGCGAGATGGCCTATCTCACATCCGCATTTGAATCTCAACTGATCACCACAAACGACTGTGATTGGTCACAGTGGTGCTGTCACGTGGAACTGCGTTACATTTTTCAGCGATTTTCAAGATGCTCCAATCACAGTAGTTTGTGATGTATCTGAACAATTTACACTGGATAGATCGTTCGAATCCACAAATACATGTTTTATGATGCTAGTGTAATTCCAATTTTACGTTCATACATGAATTTTAATAAAAGCTGCATTGGCTTGTCTTAAAGGGACAGTTCACCCAAAATTTAAAAATTCCTTCATTATTACCCACATGTAGCTCCAAAGCATTGGGATCTTTTTAAGACCATTTTGCAAGATGTAAACACCAATGGTCCAGAAGCACTTTTTGTTTCAGTTTTTTTTAACACTACATAAAAGCTGGGATAAAATACAACCTTCAGAACAGATGAAACTGAATCAAAAAGTTAAACAAACATCTTTAAGATGTTTTCTTACATGTGAAATAAAGAAATCAGTTACAAACTGAATCAGGAAGTGTTTCTGGACCAGTGTTGTTTACATCTTGCAAATGAGTTGTTTAGTAGTCCAAATTTTCATGATCGCTAAAAAGATGAACAGAGTGAATTTAGGCTTTTATTCACATATAAACACCCATCAACTCACACACATCGTGGTAAACAGAAGCTCAAGCACAAGCGCATGTTCACTTGACAAAAAATAACGAGGTTTGTTCTCGTGTTATGTTTATGCACCATCAAAAGTAATCGAGTGTCTTCAGAAAATTTGGACTAAACCACTCAATTCATATGGATTATTATTTTACGATCTCTTTTTTGAACTTTTTGAAGTATCAAATTAGTTGCGTAGCAGTCAATGAAGGCACAGTAATCTTATATTTCATTTAAAAAAGATCTTCATTTGTGTTTTGACGAACAAAATATGTTTTTGAAACGGTGAGTAATTAATGGCAGCATTTTCATTTTTGGGTGATATCCCTTTAAGTTAGTAATGGTTTGCTACTGGTTTAGTGCTGGTCTCCAGCACAGACTCTATACTAATGATTATTACAGTGAATGAGTTGAACAAATAGTTTTTGGGTCCACAGTGTGTGCCGATTTAAAAAGGCCATTTAGATTTTAAATTTATTTTTATCCTAATTTCTCTACTAGATGACAGTATAGTCACTGCGATTGTGATGCTGCTCAAAGCATCCAAAGTCAAACTACACTTGATCTCATCTGGTATAATGTTAGTTACACGGTTCTGTTAGCTGTGAATAGAATCACAACTGTAAGTGGTTTAGTGGTAAACATGTTGTTCTAATTTCACTTTAAAAATAAATACATCACTCTTTATTCCTCTTTCAAAACTTTATTTAAACCACCATCCAAAAAGTCTGGGATCATAGTACAATTCTGTTCATTGTAAAGTTAAAAATAAAGACAAAATGTAAACATTCGTTTCAAACAAACTTTTTTTTTTTATTAATGAACAAGCCTGTTTACATCATAGGCTTACTTTTAAAATAAATGATGAATGCACAACATAACATATGGATTTCTGTCATCAGAATTACATGATGTAATCAAACGGTGTGTAATACTCAAGTCCTGAACACGAGTCCTGTGTCAGTGAAGTTGATTCAGTACCGTTGACTTTGCAACAATACAGCAGTGCTTGAGTCAAAAACATTCAGCAGATGAAAAACAGTAGCAGGATATGAGTGACTCAGTTGTGTCCAGTCGCTAACAGTAAAGTTCAGTGCATAGTTGGTTCACAGAGCAGCAAAGGCAGTGCAGATCCAATTTTCTCGAAGAATCCTGTAGTAATCGTCACCTAGACAACACAAAACCAGATCAATTAAAATTAATACAATTTGTGTTTCATAAACACAGCAGGTTTATTTAGAAAAAAGTTCAATCATCGACTCAAACAAGAAACCCTATTGGTTAGATTAACTTGAAATTACTGATTTTCAAGTAAATCAAAGATTTAATTGATCCAAAAAAATGTAACTGTCATTAATTATTCACCCTCATGTTGTTCCAAACCAGTAAGAGTTTTGCTCATCTTCAGAACACAAATTAAGATATTGTTGATTAAATCTGAGAGCTGGATCACTCCTCAATAGCCTTCTAAGGGATTGAAACTTGGTGGCCAAGAAAAGTTATTAAAGACATTGTTAAAATATTTAGAGTGACTACAGTGCCCCTTAACCTTAAGTTTAATCAAGTGACAAGAATACTTTGTACGCAAAAAACAAACTAAAAATTAAAAATATTAAAATCAACTATTTATTTTCTTCAGCATGGGCCCATTATTAATACTTTAATGACGTACTTTTGTCTGGGGCTTGAAAGTGGTAGTTGTGTAGATTGTCAATGGAGGGACAGGAAGCTCTCAGATTTCATTAAAACTATCTTCGTTTGTGTTGTGAACATGAAAGTCTCACATGTTTGGAACGACATGAGGGTGAGTAATTAATGACAGAATTACCATTAGTGGGTGAACTAACACTTTAAGAATAAATTAAGACACACACCTTAAGAAATCTCAGTAATTAGTCAGCCGCCGGACTCCGGAAGGATCGGTGTTCCCGTCTTGTGGCTTTGTGATGTTGGGGGCAGGTGATGGGCAGAGATTTTCCAATCAATTGAGTCTGAAATTAAACAGCAAAAAAACATCGACTTGTCAAATCATGAAAACCAGTGGTTAGAAATATTATATATATATATATATATATATGCTCTGTAGTTATTTATATATAGTAATTTGATTGTACAAATTCAAAATGAGTTATGAAAAAAAAAATCTAGCTATACCAAATAGCAACCAAGCTATGATTATTTTTTGTTTGAGCCCATGATTCTCTCATATGTTAACTTATCTGTTATCTTTCCATCACCAGGTTCTAGTCTGTACAGTCTTTAAACACCAAGCCTGGTACCCTTAGCTCCAGTTAGTGCATCATAGAAATGCCCCTAGCAAACACAAGTTGCACAAAAAAAAAATACATTTAAACATTAAAGCATCTCCAAATATCAACCAAAAGTTAATGTGATAAATACATTTTGCATCAATATTTAATTTGAAATAATTGCTTACCCATTCTAAGAAGATTGGTCCTCCAAATAAGGAAATAAGGTGAAAATATCACGTGCATTGTTGGTCCACAGTTTGTGGAGTTGGTCTTCTGTTTTATACGTTAACGGGTCTGCTGGCAGACGAGAGTAAAAGATGGTTTTAGGATAAATACTTCATGATATTTGCACATCACACATATCGTCATAAACAATATAATATTATAAAACACGTTTAGTAAATGAGTTAAAACACCTACTTACTCTGTGTTTTCACTGATCACAGCACACTTCCACTAAGGCTTGACCAGGTACAGGTTGGCCATATGTACATCTGGGAAACATCATAAGATAAAGAACTGACCAACCACAAGACAAGAAAATAAAGCGTCACTCACTTGGCACAAGACTCAACTTTCAGTCCCATAACTCCAACGCTGTAGGTCTGCAGTACGGCTACGTCAAACTAAACCAGAAACAAAGAGCTTTAGATTAAGGCCTCAGATCGGTCATTGAACTTCCCTTAAACAACAACTTACCGTATTTTTCCACCTGAAAAACTTGGAAGAATAGTGTTGGGACTGTTCATTCCATTGCTGCTCCATTCTGCAGCACCTAGGTCTTTGGGACGGACGGACGCACACACAGACGAACAGACGCACGCATTGACGAACGGACGGATGTATTGACGGACGCACGGACGGAAGGACGTATTGACGGATGGAAGGACGCATTGACGAACGGATATATTGACGGACGGACGTATTGACGGACGGATATATTGACGGACGGACGTATTGACGGACGGAGGGCCGGCCGGCCATATTGACGGACGCACGGATGGAAGGACGCATTGACGGACGGACATATTGACGTACGGACGTATTGACGGACGCACGCACGTCCATACCGACACTGAAGTTGGGATAAAAATTCAGGCCCTTGTACTTCAGACACGGGTAAACCGAAGTGGACTCTAATCAGAAGAGCCACACACTGAAATATTCAGATTAAAAGCACAAACAAAAAACCTGATTGGGGCACAGACACCCCTTCAGCACTCAGACGTCTTCCTGGCTCCATGATCCGGACACTCTGATCCACAGTACTGAGGCCACACAGAGATCCAGCTTGAGCAGAAACAGTCAGAACGATTCCCTCCGCAGGAACAGCCGTAGCTGGAGAAAACAGCAGAGACACCTGGAACAAGGACACACACGCTGTAGGACACACACCAACACTCCCAAATTGAAAAATAGTCACATCATACAGTACCTGGATCTGGAAACACATATCGGTGTCAAACGGCACACTAGCAGCAACTGCATTCTCACTGGGCCGAACGCTGTAGAGCAGAATCTGCACTGCTGGAGTCAGTCAACGCTGACGGACGACTGGAACGTCACAGAGCCACTTGTGTCTGCATCACCAGCCTGTGCTTTAACCGTCTGAAATCCATGGAGGACGATCACTCCTTTGGATAAGACCTGACAGAAGACATAGGTGTGCAAGTTACGGAACTAACAGGCCAGCAAACTTAACTACAAAACTAATGTCCACTCACCATATAGATGATGTCAGCGCTGTAGCTACCAGCCTCTCCAACAAACAAATACTCCACGGTCACTGGAAACAAAACACCACATTAGAGCGGCTGATTGAGCTTCACTATAGTTTGGAGAAACAGGTAGGAGAAGCTGAACAAACCTTGTATCTGTAGTGAAGTATGGCGATTTACAACCATAAAAAACCTCTGGATTTGCACTCGCCTGGGGAAGATCAAACTTTATCAGTATCATGATAGAAAAAGTCTGAATTTTTATAAAATACAAGTCGTACCACCAGATTCAGATCAGCCTTAAGATTAGCAGTGTTTAGGGAGAACGCAGCCCGTCCATTCTTGTTTGTGGTTGGACTCAACAGCAGTTAGGGCCAGTTGCTCCCCTCCAAGAGATATACTGCTTTGACACCATTGCAGATTCTGACACCATTACATCTGCGAGAGAAAATCCAAACAGTGAAGAATATCAACTTTGTGGCTTAAAGTGGATGTCTTGTAAAGAGTATATGGTTTAGATCAGCCAATAGCTCACCTGTTCCCTCCTTAGTAACATTTACAAGAAAGGCGTCTTGCATTTGGTCTTCAATAACACTGACGTATCAACAGTGAGAGAGGCACAGCCCATGGCATTCATCTGGTAGGAGAACAAACAAACAATTAAGTCAAGCACAGGCAAAAGGAAAACCCTCGGCAGTAAGGCAGGAGTCACACACCTTTGTGGTTTGAGTCAGGCACTGTCCGGTCAAATGATGAAGCAGACTGTGTGGAAATGGATCACAGCACACTTCCACTAAGGCTTGACCAGGTACAGGTTGGCCATATGTACATCTGGAAAACATCATAACAAAATAAAGAACTGACCAACCACAAGACAAGAAAAATAAAGCATCACTCACTTGGCACAAGACTCAACTTTCAGTCCCATAACTCCAACGCTGTAGGTCTGCGGTGCGTTTACGGTCACGTCAAACTTGGGCTAAACTAAACCAGAAACAAAGTGCTTTAGATTAAGGCCTCAGATCTGTCATTGAACTTCCCTTAAACAACAACTTACCGTATTTTTTCCACCTGAAAAACTTGGAAGAATAGTGTTGGGACTGTTCATTCCATTGCTGCTCCATTCTGCGGTGCCTAGGTCTTTGGGACGGACGCACACACGGACAAACAGACGCACGCATTGACGAACGGACGGATGTATTGACGGACGCACGGACGCATTGACGGACGTATTGACGGACGGATATATTGACGGACGGACGGCCGGCCATATTGATGGACGCACGGATGTAAGGACGCATTGACGGACGGACATATTGACGGACGGACGTACGTCCATACCGACACTGAAGTTGGGATAAAAATTCAGGCCCTTGTACTTCAGACGCGGGTAAACCGAAGTGGACTCTAATCAGAAGTGCCACACACCGAAATATTCAAATTAAAAGCCCAAACAAAAAACCTGATTGGGGCACAGACACCCCTTCAGCACTCAGACATCTTCCTGGCTCCATGATCCGGACACTCTGATCCACAGTACTGAGGCCACACAGAGATCCAGCTTGAGCAGAAACAGTCAGAACGATTCCCTCCGCAGGAACAGCCGTAGCTGGAGAAAACAGCAGAGACACCTGGAACAAGGACCAACACGCTGTAGGACACACACCAACACTCCCAAATTGAAAAATAGCCACAGCATACAGTACCTGGATCTGGAAACACATATCGGTGTCAAACCGCACACTAGCAGCAACTGCATTCTCACTGGGCCGAACGCTGTAGAGCAGAATCTGCACTGCTGGAGTCGGTCAACGCTGACGGACAACTGGAACGTCACAGAGACACTTGTGTCTGCATCACCAGCCTTTGCTTTAACCGTCCGAAATCCATGGAGGACGATCACTCCTTTGGATAAGACCTGACAGAAGACATAGATGTGCAAGTTACGGAACTAACAGGCCAGCAAACTTAACTACAAAACGCAGCCCGTCCATTCTTGTTCGTGGTTGGATTCAACAGCAGTTAGGGCCAGTTGCTCCCCTCCAAGAGATATACTGCTTTGGCACCATTACATCTGCAAGACAAAGTCCAAACAAACAGTGAAGAATATCAACTTTGTGGCTTAAAGTGGATGTCTTGTAAAGAGTATATGGTTCAGATCAGCCAATAGCTCACCTGTTCCCTCCTCAGTAACATTCACAAGAAATGCATCTTGCATTTGGTCTTCAAAAACACTCACGCATCAACAGTAAGGGAGGCACAGCCCATGGCATTCATCTGGTAGGAGAATAAACACACAATTAAGTCAAGCACAGGCAAAAGGAAAACCCTCAGCAGTAAGGCAGGAGTCACACACCTTTGCGGTTTGAGTCAGGCACTGTCCGGTCAAATGATGAAGCAGACTGTATGGAAATGGATCACAGCACACTTCCACTAAGGCTTGACCAGGTACAGGTTGGCCATATGTACATCTGGGAAACATCAGAACAAGATAAAGAACAGACCAACCACAAGACAAGAAAAATAAAGCGTCACTCACTTGGCACAAGACTCAACTTTCAGTCCCATAACTCCAACGCTGTAGGTCTGCAGTGCGTTCACAGTCACGTCAAACTTGGGCTAAACTAAACCAGAAACAAAGCACTTTAGATTAAGGCCTCAGATCAGTCATTGAACTTCCCTTAAACAAAAACGTACCATATTTTCTCCACTTCAAAAACTTGGAAGAATAGTGTTGGGACTGTTCACTCCATTGCTGCGGCGCCTAGGTCTTTGGGACGGACAGACGCACGCAAAGAAGGACGCACACACGGACGCACGCACCGACTCACGCACGGATGGACGCCCGTCCATACCGACACTGAAGTTGGGATAAAAATTCAGGCCCTTGTACTTCAGACGCGGGTAAACCGAAGTGGCCTCTAATCAGAAGTGCCACACACCGAAATATTCAAATTAAAAGCCCAAACAAAAAACCTGATTGGGGCACAGACACCCCTTCAGCACTCAGATGTCTTCCTGGCTCCAGGATCCGGACACTCTGATCCACAGTACTGAGGCCACACAGAGATCCAGCTTGAGCAGAAACAGTCAGAACGATTCCCTCCGCAGGAACAGCCGTAGCTGGAGAAAACAGCAGAGACACCTGTATGGAAATGGATCACAGCACACTTCCACTAAGGCTTGACCAGGTACAGGTTGGCCATATGTACATCTGGGAAACATCAGAACAAGATAAAGAACTGACCAACCACAAGACAAGAAAAATAAAGCGTCACTCACTTGGCACAAGACTCAACTTTCAGTCCCATAACTCCAACGCTGTAGGTCTGCAGTGCGTTTACGGTCACGTCAAACTTGGGCTAAACTAAACCAGAAACAAAGAGCTTTAGATTAAGGCCTCAGATCTGTCATTGAACTTCCCTTAAACAACAACTTACCGTATTTTTTCCACCTCAAAAACTTCGGAGACTAGTGTTGGGACTGTTCATTCCATTGCTGCTCCATTCTGCGGCGCAGAGATCTTTGTGATGCACAGACGCACGCACAGAAGGACGCACACGGACGCACGCACACACGGACGCACGCACGCACGTCCATACCGACACTGAAGTTGGGATAAAAATTCAGGCCCTTGTACTTCAAACGCGGGTAAACCGAAGTGGACTCTAATCAGAAGAGCCACACACCGAAATATTCAAATTAAAAGCGCAAACAAAAAACCTGATTGGAGCACAGACACCCCTTCAGCACTCAGATGTCTTCCTGGCTCCAGGATCCGGACACTCTGATCCACAGTACTGAGGCCACACAGAGATCCAGCTTGAGCAGAAACAGTCAGAACGTTTCCCTCCGCAGGAACCTGGGAAACATCAGAACAAGATAAAGAACAGACCAACCACAAGACAAGAAAAATAAAGCGTCACTCACTTGGCACAAGACTCAACTTTCAGTCCCATAACTCCAACGCTGTAGGTCTGCGGTGCGTTCACGTCAAACTTGGGCTAAACTAAACCAGAAACAAAGAGCTTTAGATTAAGGCCTCAGATCAGTCATTGAACTTCCCTTAAACAACAACTTACCGTATTTTTTCCACCTCAAAAACTTGGAAGACTAGTGTTGGGACTGTTCATTCCATTCCGAGGTCTTTGTGACGGACAGACGCACGCACAGAAGGACGCACACGGACGCACGCACACACGGACGCCTGTCCATACCAACACTGAAGTTGGGATAAAAATTCAGGCCCTTGTACTTCAAACGCGGGTAAACCGAAGTGGACTCTACTCAGAAGTGCCACACACCGAAATATTCAAATTAAAAGCGCAAACAAAAAACCTGATTGGGGCACAGACACCCCTTCAGCACTCAGACGTCTTCCTGGCTCCAGGATCCGGACGCTCTGATCCACAGTACTGAGGCCACACAGAGATCCAGCTTGAGCAGAAACAGTCAGAACGATTCCCTCCGCAGGAACCTGGGAAACATCAGAACAAGATAAAGAACTGACCAACCACAAGACAAGAAAAATAAAGCGTCACTCACTTGGCACAAGACTCAACTTACAGTCCCATAACTCCAACGCTGTAGGTCTGCGGTGCGTTTACGTCAAACTTGGGCAAAACTAAACCAGAAACAAAGAGCTTTAGATTAAGGCCTCAGATCGGTCATTGAACTTCCCTTACTCAACTACTTACCGTATTTTTCCACCTCAGAAACTTAGGAGATTAGTGTTGGGACTCTTCACTCCGTTCTGGGGCGCCGTGGCCTAGTCGTGGTCCTCTAGGTCTTTGTATCTCACTGCCCCATCTCTTCTCTGGCTACGTGGTGTGCTCCACCTCCATCACGTCCGATAATCCCCTTGGTAGTGTTGGGTCTCCTCACTGCATTTCTACTCCATTCTGCGAGGCCGCCGTAGGATGCAGTTCTGACTGTTGGTTGAGTCTCCGTCTGCCCTTCCCTGCTCAAGGCCATCCCCCCTGGCTGTCACCCCCACCTGCACCAACCTTTCCTCCAACTACGGATGGCTTGGACGGACGGCTTGCTTGGACGCATGGCTTGCACGGATTTGGACGGCCGGCCGGCCGGTTTGCACGGACTGACTGCATGCACGGACAGACGGTTTGTACGGACGGATGGATGGACGGTTTGCACGCACGGATGGCTGGACGGACGGTTTGCATGGACAGACGGTTTGCACGGATGGCCGGACGGACGGTTTGCACGGACGGACAGACGGTTTGCACGGACGGCCGGTTTGCATGCACAGACAGACGGTTTGCACGGACGGCCGGTTTGCACGGACGGACGGTTTGCACGCACGGACAGACGGTTTGCACGGACGGCCGGTTTGCATGCACAGACAGACGGTTTGCACGGACGGCCGGTTTGCACGGACGGACGGTTTGCACGGACGGACAGACGGTTTGCATGGACGGACGGTTTGCATGCACAGACAGACGGTTTGCACGGACGGACGGTTTGCACGGACAGACGATTTGCACGGACGGCCGGTTTGCATGCACAGACAGACGGTTTGCATGGATGGACGGTTTGCACGGACGGCCGGTTTGCGCGGACAGACGGTTTGCATGCACGGACAGACGGTTTGCACGGACGGACGGACGGTTTGCACGGACAGACGGACGGACGGTTTGCACGCACGGACGGACGGACTGCACGCACTGACGGCTTGCATGGATATAAAGCCGAAGAGAACCGAGCAAAAGGTTGGTGCTGGTGGGGGTGACAGCCAGGGGGGATGGCCTTGAGCAGGGAAGGGCAGACGAACCCCAGCCCACAGTCAGGTCTGAAGCCCACGGCGGCCTCACAGAATGGAGTAGTCACGGAGTGAAGAGGTCCAACACTACCAAGGGGATTACTGGAGGTGATGGAGGTGGAGCACACCACAAGCCAGAGAAGAGATGGGGCAGTGAGACACAAAGACCTAGGCGACCACGACCAAGACCAAGACCTTCCCTTAATTTGGAGTCAGATCCAGACTCAATCACCGCAGGGAAATTCACCATGAATAACCTGTAGGGAAAGAAAAAAAAACACAGGACCATCATCCATTGAATCACTGGATGGCAAACAAACCAAGAGTAGTAATGGTGTCAAAGGAAAGCTTCAACGGTTCACAAAGCTTATTCACCATCAGTAAACAACTCCAACATAAAACCAGAATGCTTCTGTTCACTTCAAAGCCTAATGGTACCAACCTGGTTCTTTAAGACCATCAACAGCAAAGAGAAAAAGGGTGAAAATAAGCGTCTTCCAAACACAAATCTCCCTCACAGCCACGAGGACAGATCACTCAAGACTAAACCTTAGCAAGCCACTCTCCAGATAATATATCAGGGACGCATTCATCTCGTTAATTCAATTAATTAACCACCACCTGGCAGTAATTAATGTTATCATTCCAACTGGCGTTGATTTGAAACACGACACATTATGGAGATTGGCGGACGAATTTTCTAGTTGTCATATCAACACTATAGAATTTTTAAAATATATAAATATAAATAAATATATAATATTTAAAATATATAAATGTGTGTATTGAGGATATTACTGAACATTTATTTAACCATAGCAAAAGTAAGTTTCTTGTGTTAATTTTAAACAAGTCTGATATTATTTTATCTTATATCTGTTGGGATAGTTCTTGAATGCTGGTGTGACAGCAGAAGACAGACTAGCCGGGTTTAAATCCTATATTTAAGAGAACGTTGTCCCAGTTGTTCAGGCGGGGCATGTTGTCACACTGCGTTGCAATGAGCAAATGATTAGAATTATTGCTTTTCTACTCTATACTTGTATGAACTCTATTGAGAAACCAGGAGAAAGGGGTGAATAATAAATTCTGAGATTCAATGTTCAGAAATTAGTATGCGGTGACGTCACCGTTTGCCGGAGTGCAGTTCCTCATTCATGATTATGAAACATTCGTAAATATACGAGTGAGAGTGATTTGAGCACGTTCATTCCGAAGTCCATCATCTCCGACTGACATGTATATATATATATATATATATATATATATATATATATATATATATATATATATATATATATATATATATAGGCATATAATAAAATGAATGCGAATTTAATTTGATTAACTTCATTGTCTTTTCAGATGTACAGGACAGAAATTCATCTTTGACACTGCCACAAGAACCACGTTACAAACCACATAAAAAATAAATAATTAATACATACTGTTATGTGGCTAGCAGATGAACCCAATTGCAGACAGTATGCAAACACACAACGTTTACTGATAACAGAAAACTGGGAAAACAAAACCCACGAGGGGGCAAACAACACTGGTAAAGAAAATAAAGACTAATAACACCAAGACTTTGACATTAAACTATACAGGAACAATACAAGATCACAACTTCGTTAGACATGGCATAGGACAGCAAACACAAGGGGAGAAACAGACAGACATTGATAGCAGGTGACATAGATGAAGCAATTAATGATGACAAACGAGGGTAACAAGGGGGCGGGGCCAGAGAACGAGACACCGCAAACACACAGCCCAAACACAAAGCCATGTGCCTGGATCTGTCATGATCCTGCCTCAAGAGTAGGACAAGAGGGCACAATCATGACACATACATAAGTTAAATTAATACAGTAGTGCAAATTCGCACCCATAATCACCTCAATTGAGAATTGAGTTTGAAACAGTCACCCCCAATGGAACAAATGCCACTTTGCAAGATGTAAACAACACTGGTCCAGAAACACTTAATGTTTCAGTTTGTAACTGATTTCTTTATTTCACATGTAAAGAAAACATCTTAAAGATGTTTGTTTAACTTTTTGATTCAGTTTAATAGTGAAAAAATTATGTATAGCTCTTGTAATGTGCTCTGTTTTTAGCCGATGATCTTATTCGCTTCATTGATAACTCGTGTTAGTTTATTCTTCAGTTTCACTGTAATACAAAGTTAAAACACTTTCAATCATTGATCTATAAACAATGGTTAAGATCCTCCTTTCAATGTCAAAATTTCTTAACTTCCTAAAGTAGACTTAAACGCTGTCTAGTTTTATTATGTAGCCCATAAAATCCACATTGTCTTGGAAAGGAAAGTTTATCATCAATGATTGTACCTAGGGATTTTGCAATATATTATTCCAATATGTTCCTATTTAACACAGATGCCATTTGCTAATTACATAAACTATAAGCTCAATTCATAAGTATAAATATATATATATATATATATATATATATTGTATCACTCCACCTGTCAGTGTTTGCCCAACTTGCATTATTAAGCCAGCACACATGCAACCTCACCGTTGCATGTGTGTGACTGTGTAGTAATGTGGGCTGGTGTGGTTATAGTGATGCCAGGGATGTTTTTTTCTTAACCAGTCTGCCCCCGCGTATAGGCCTGCAGTAAGTAATGATGATTCAGGTTCAGCCCGATGTTTTTAAAACCTAGAAACGCCCCTGTGTTTGATATTCCATCATGTAAGCAAAGTCAACAGTGATTACAAGGTTTCATTTCTTTATTGATGACTGGTCTATTCTTGAGCGATGGTTGGACATCTATTAAACGTGTAAATGTTGTTTCAGCTCGTCAGGGCTGTGTTTGGCTGGGACTCAACAGTGACCGTGATTTCCCAGTATATAGGTGACATCGATTAGGTTAATATGCATTGAAGGATTTGCTTCTCTTGATCTGAAGTTTAGGCTGCATCCGAAAATTGTTTTGAATTGCGACTATGTATGTATGTTTCATGTAGTATAAAATGTGTACTATGGATATAATCCAGACATATTTATGAGTATTGGGTAAAATACATATAAAAACATAAATAAATAAATATATAAAAATAAAGAAAAATTAATAGATTTACTATAATCTACCATAATAAAAATATAATCAAAATATAGATATTAACCCTCTGGGGTTGTTTGTTTCTGAGTCACACTCGGGGTGTTCGGGTCTAAATGGACCCAAAGGGCGGGATTCATATTTAAAAAAAAAAAAAATCATGATTCATCATTTTTCATGAAAAATGAAATATCATTTTTTTTATAATATTTTTTATTTTCTTTTTGGCACAAAAAAAATATATAATTAGTATTAATGCAATAATTCCGACAAAATTTCCCCCACTGTACATAATAGAAAAAATATTTAAAAAAAAACATATATATATATATATATATATATTTTTTTTTTTAAGTTGTATTTCATTTTAGAGTCAAGCCTCATAAAAGCAATTTTTGAAATGAGATGGATGCCATCTGGTGGACAAACTGAGCATTTTAAAAATGCAAAACACATGTATATTTTAAAAATGTAAAATATATGATTTTTTTATATGATTTAAAAAAAATATATTTAAATTTTTCGGGTCCATTTGGGCCGAACAACCCCAGAGGGTTAAAGAATTTAAGAAACACCTACTATAAAGTGTTTTCGGATGCAGCCATCGTCTTACCGACATTTCTGAGCTTTAATAAGTTTCCACTTTCGCGCAGGTTAAGCTCACTGAGAGTGTGTGAGGACATGATCCAGTCAGCAAACGGACACAGGACGGGATTCCGGGAGCTGGTTTATTTCATTGCTTCTGGGAGGGTAAACAGACACAGTGATTGAACTGCATTAACAGAAGTACAGGACTTAAACCTGGATATGACAACACAATCATCTCAGCTCACCAACAAACTACCCGTGTTCTTTCCACGCAAGATTACGACTGAATCACACACACACACACTCAGACACGCACACATTCAGCGGGGAATAATAAAGCGAATGCACATGTACTCCAGATTGTTTCTATGCTTCTAAAAGAAAAGCAGTTTAGGTCTAAAGGATGACTAATGAGAGAGAGAGATAGAGATAGAGAAAGAGAAAGGAGACAGGTCCAGTCGTACCACTTGAATCATTAGCCTTAATTTTTATTTTACTTCTTTAATCTTAGAAGCAAAATGCAATAATAGCGACACCATTATAGACCGTAACCTTCCCCCTTACACGCACACACACACACACACACCCATAAGACACAATCCAATAAAGGGCATTTGCACTATATCAAATCCAAATTAAACAAAATATGTCATCTCTAGAAAAATCTTCATTCTTGTATGCAAATGTGTTAAGAACGGCTCCAGTCAGTGTCGCCGCGGTGGAGGAATTGCACTTGTGCATCAGCAGAACAGAGACCCTCGGCTCTACTCGGACTTGTTTTTGCGGGTGCGCTTGTATTTGTCCACGTATGCCTTCACCAGGTTGGCCACTTTGTCGGCATTCACCTCGCCGCTCTTGCTGTGGCACACCTGAGAGACAGAGCGAGACGTTTGCTGGGTGCGTTTTTGAAGCCAACGTGTGCAAAATTCATCATTTCAATGCACACGAATATGAAAAGAAAAAGATGCACTAAAATCAGACTGAATATGCAGAGGTGCTACTGTGAGACCATTTTGCAAGATGTAAACAACACTGGTCCAGAAGTACTTCCTGTTTCAGTTTTTTAACACTACATAAAAGCTGGGATAAAATAAAACCAACAGAACATATGAAACTGAATCAAAAAGTTAAACAAACATCTTTGAGATTGTTTTCTTCCATGTGAAATAAAGAAATCAGTTACAAACTGAAACAGGAAGTGTTTCTGGAGTCTGGACCAGTGCAAAATGGTCTATAAAAAAAGAATAATATAAAATGTATTTTACAAAAAATATAAAAACAATATATAATGAAAAATAAACCTCAGCAAATAATATAAAAAAATAATATTTTTATTATAACTATAATTACCATAGTAAAAATAAAATAAATCAAATAAATAATATAAAATATAAATAAATAAAATAAAAACAATATATAATAAAAAATAAACCTCAGCAAATAATATAAAAAAATAATATTTTTTGACTATAATTACCATAGTAAAAATAAAATAAATAAAATAAATAATATAAAATATAAATAAATAAAATAAAAACAATATATAATAAAAAATAAACCTCAGCAAATAATATAAAAAAATAATAGTTTTTAACTATAATCATCATAATAAAAATAAAATTAATCGAATAAATAACAAAATATAAATAAATAAAATAAAAACAATAGTGTAGTGACCTACACTCTTAGAAGAAAAGGTTCTATATAGAATCTTAAAAGGTTCTAAAGCGCTACGTATTTGGAACCCCTAAAATGCAATGCATGAATGATCACAATAATTCAAGATATGGGGGCTAAAAAAATGTAATTTATCAATATCACACGAAGAGTGCATTTCAGTTTTTATCCTTCAAAAATCTGCATGATTAAAATGTGATATTAACTTACTACAACTACAAAATGTTGCAGAATAATGTAATATATGAATGAATAAGAACTTTAAATAAATAAATTTGAATAAATTTGAATAGTTTAAACAAATAATAATTTATTTGTTTAAACTATTCAATTTCAAACAAATTTGAATAAATTTGAAAAAGCTTTGAATAAGAAGCCTTTTGTGCCAAAAGTGTTCATTCTTGTCATGATCATCATTTTTTCCATAAAAGGTCCTTTGCATATATAGATACACATATAGAACCCTTTTTTTCTAAGAGTGTATTTGATCTACTAAAAAAAAAAAATCTCAACTTACTTTTTCCACAGCTTTGCGTACAATCTCTTTATATTCCTCCTTGTTGATTTCGTTCTTCTGGTAATATGGCTTAATGGCCGCCTTCACCTCGTTGGCGGCCCGCTCTTGGATCTGCAGCTTCTGCTTGAAAGGGGAACATGTAGTTTAGGAGGTGGACGTTAGCATGGAGCCGTTAGCCTGAACATCAACTCTTGCCTTCTCTTTC
The DNA here is from genome assembly GCA_038021265.1 of Cyprinella venusta. Classification (NCBI taxonomy): domain Eukaryota; kingdom Metazoa; phylum Chordata; class Actinopteri; order Cypriniformes; family Leuciscidae; genus Cyprinella; species Cyprinella venusta. Next base: position 746,500 of record CM075885.1, read on the forward strand.
TTTGAGCTGTCGGCGTGGGCCTTGCTGTGAGTGGGCTGGGTGGTGGAGGACGGCTGGGACGCGCTGACCGCCCCCATAGGATGAACTGGCCCTGCGACGACTTTGGTTGGCATGGGCTTGAAAGAAGCTTTGCCTTGTATAGAAAAACTGGGCATCACCTGCTGTAAAATATGGAAATGTCACAACCACATCAACACAAATCATTCACATCTGGAGATTCACAATGTTGCCTAATTTGATATTACCAGCACAATCAATGCATTTAAGGATTTTGAATCGCGGACTGGTCCAGGTATTTAGCACTCCAAATATCTCATTAATAACGAGTTCACATTGCAGGATTTTAGGATTTTCATTTGCTAAATTTTAGGGCTGTCAAACGATTAATCGCATCCAAAATAAAAGTTTGTGTTTACATAATATATGTGTGTGCACTGTGTATAATTATTTTATATATATGAAGAGTTCAGATGCAAAAGTCTCTAAGTGCCATTTAAAATTTTCTTCTATAATGATAATTTTTATCAAGCTTGTATATTTAAATTCAGTAATTTCACTTAAATTGCAATGAAGATTACCTATTAATTGTCATTTAAGTGAAATTACTGAACTTGAATATATAAGCTTGATGCAAATTATAATTTTAGAAGAAAATTTCAAATGGCACTTAGAGGCTTTTGCATCTGAACTCTTCATATAAACACACACACATGCTTGTATATATTTAAGAGATATTTTCATGTATATTCTGTTTATAGATTTATATATAATTTATATTATATATAAATATAAATATTTTATATATAAATAATATTTTTTTAATATTAAATATACATGCATGTGTGTGTATTTATATATATAAAATAATTATACACAGTGCACCGACATATATTATGTAAACACAAACTTTTATTTTGGATGCGATTAATCGTTTTGACAGCCCTATTTTAAATACATATAAAAGCAATATTTGAATAGTAACTTTAGCATTCAAATAGTATTGATTTTTTTAAAATATTCGAATTATATTCGAATTTCGAAATTCGTTCCAACAGCCCTAGTGTGAACTCAGGTTTAACAATATATCTGGCATGCTAAATATCACAATCCTGCTGTGCCAAATATCTAACGGCGACTCATCGGGCCATTCTCTCAGATCGAGTCTTTGATTCACAGTGAGCGAGCACTGATTTGCATATGATTTTGGGGATTTGTCTGCAATTTTGCATATGAAAATCGGGCCTACGATCCCGCAGCTTGAACTCGGCTTTGACGATTCTAACCCTGGTGCTCACCTGAGATGGGTGGCTTTCAGGCGGTGCTATGGTGAAGCCGGCCTGCACTGGCGGAGGAGGCGGAGGGGGCGGAGGCAGTCCCTGCACGGCTATAGATGGGACCTGGAGGAGCGGGCCGGCGGGGTGCAGCTGTACTGGTCCTGGAGAGGGTAAACTGAACTGAGGAGGCTGCAGACCCACCGCTGGAGGTCTCGGCAGAAGAGGAGCCATGGGGTAACGCATGACCCCCATCACACCGAGCTGATGCGGCATCAGGGTGGGGGGTGGAGCTGGAACAGCCTCGGCTGGCAGGGGGGCGTTTGGCTCATTCTGTGGGGGATCTGAAACATAGAAAACAGACATGACCAAATCATATTAAAGGGGAAATTCACCACTGGAGAGATGGGCTTTTAATTAAAGGAACAGTTCACTTACTGACTTACGTTAACCAGACAGTTAATCCATTGACTTCCAATATTTTTTTCATACAATGGAAGTCGATGGGGTCCAATAACTGTCTGGTTACCGACATTCTTCAAAATATCTTCCTTTGTGTTCAGCAGAAGAAAAATTCATTCAGGTTTGAAACGACTTGAGGGTGAGTAAATAATGCAGGGTTCCTACAGGTTTCTTCAAGTTAAATTCAAGTCTTTTTAAGACCTTTTATATAAAAAATTAATACCAATTTTCCGTCCCTACCAGCAAAGAAAAACTAAATCCTTCAACTTTATTTTTCAAATGTGGAATGGGTAAAAGATGATAAGTCAAGCAGGTAAAATAAAAACATTTCAGTCGGCCACAAGAAAGTTTGTGTTTTAACATTAGCTAAACACACACAGGACATCAGTTCTGACTGGATCGCTTCCCAGATCCACACTATCAAACATTTTCATCTAGTTTTTTTTTTTCGTTGACGAAAATGTCAATAGATTTGTCATAGTTTTTGTCATTCAAAACTAGCGTCTCGTTTTCATCAGTGAAAAAAATGTCGTTGAAGAAAAGTTTTTCATCGTTATTTTGGTCAATGAAATTAACACTGACATACAGCACAATTTTTAAGACCCAGATATCAAAATTCAAGACTTTTTAAAGACTTTTTAAGGTATTATTTGCAAATTCATAAATTCAATGCTTTTAAGGCTTTTTAAGACCCTGTAGGAACCCTGTAATGGTGAAAATTTCATTTTCCATATTCCAGTAAACATAGAATGAGTGGAAACTAGATGCTAAAGCTTGTGAACCAAACTTGAGAGAGCCAGAATCCCGATAAATTCACACAGAAAAAACAAATGAATTTGAGATAAAAATAAAACTGATTTCATAGGGCCCAACATCTATAATCAGAGACTAGAGCCCGACCGATAAAGGATTTTGAAGGCCGATACCGATACAAATATTTTTGGGTTTTAAAATCCAAATATATTGGCCGATATTTTATTTATTTATGTTAAACTGGACATGATAGTCACAAATTTTGTCTGATGGGGATGATCTTTTAACTGTTATTCAAGCAATGTATGTCTCGTGACCAACTCAACGAGTGTTGCCAACAGGAACGGTGTAGAGCGCCCTCTGGTGGACAAACTATACAACTCCAACACTCATGACATGGTTCAAGCGTGTTTCGTCCGTTTTTATTTTATTTTCGCAATATTCATTTATCAGCCATTACGATACCGATAGTTTGGAAAATGCCTAATATCGGTCTGGCTCTATCAGAGACTGAAAGTACATTCCCATTCAGCGCATCGTCCATTTTTTTTACGCATTGGCGTCACTTACAAATCCTATGTGAAAAACACGCGTGTTGTATTAGTGAAACAAGCCATTATTAGTATAAAGATGAAGACAGACCTGCTTGTTTTGGGACACCCGGTGCACCTTGCTCCTCCTCTTGTCTGTTCCAGGAATTGTTCCCGCCGCCTCGGTCCCTGCGCGAGTAGTAGTTCTGCACATCGGCGGGAAGAGTTCGCCGCACGGCCCAGCTGGACGCCGACGACCACCCCGAGCGATCCATCGCCGTCTCGCCACCATCACACTCTTTTCTCTTCCCTCTGTTTTCGTTGAAGCGGCTGTACGAATCCGTGTTATTGGCGTTCCCTGAGAAAGAGGTGCGTTGCCTCCAATTATCCGCCGGCTCGCTCTGCTGACTAGACGACCAGTTTGAACCTCCTCTCCCGCGTCCAGCGCTCCAGCCCCCCCGACACCAGGAATCGGAAGGTGGATCTCCCAAACGGGGCTCACGTCCTCGAGCATCAGCGTCCGGGTACAGCCTCTCCCTGTCTTTCACCCAGTCCGGGTTCTCGCTTCTGCTCCGGTCCGGCGACGCCTCGTTGAAGCTGCCGTTGTCCGATGAGGCGTGCTCTCTCGTTGACGAGTTCCCAGGTTTTTCCGCGTTGTTCCTCCAGTTCGAATTGCGGAAACCTCGACCACCACCTGTGCTCCGCCATCCGTCCGTTCCCCAGGACTCCCGCTTGCGAGGAGAGTGCCCGCCGTGGTCCGAGCGCTCCTGGGACGGGCTCTGGCGTCCGGCTCGGTTTCTGTTTCGGGAACGGCTACGTCGCCTGTGACTTCGCTCCCGGCTGCGACTCCGCCGGCCTTCCCGATCTTCCCCTTGCTCGCGGCTCCGGGATGTGGATCGGGTCTTGTGGCTACGGTCCCGTGATCGAGACCTTGACCTGCGTGATCCGTCACTCTTAGACTCCTTGGTAGGCGACCAAGTGGTCGTAGGCGAGTGAAAGCGAGACCTGCGGGATCGCCCATCCCGGTCCCTCTTGTCCAAGCCTTTGGCTTCCTTAGAGCCATCGGTTTTGGGCTTTGGATCGGCAGTCTGAGCCACGTTCGCAGTGGGGATTGCTTCAGCTTCAGTCTCGGGCGCAGGAGAATCGCACTCCATGGGAATGAGGTCCGTGTTGTCCTGAGGACTTGCATTAGTGTCCTTAGTTTCTGGAATAGCTAGTGCTGACGGACCAGCGCTCTGATCCTCTTGGAAAGTACTGGATTCCAGCTTGTCCGGGTCTGTTTTTTGATCTGCAATCTCTCGGAGAGCTGGAAAGCTACTCGATTCCTCCTTGTCTGCATTGTCTCCTGTGGTATCCGGCTCCGGTTTTTGATCCGCAAACTCTCGGAGAGCTGGAAAGCTACTTGATTCTTGCTTGCCTGCTTTGTCTTGAGTGGTATCCGCCTCCGAATTCAGATCCATAGTATCTCGGAGAGCTGGAAAGCTACTCGATTCTTGCTCGTCAGTGGTATCCGCCTCCGAATTCAGATCCACAACATCTTGGAGAGGTGGAGAGCAACTCGATTCCTGCTTGCATGCTTTGTCTTGAGTGTTATCCGTCTCCGAATTTAGATCCATAGTATCTCGGAGAGCTGGAAAGCTACTTGATTCCTGCTTGTCAGTGGTGTCCGCCTCCGAATCCAGATCCACAACATCTTGGAGAGGTGGAGAGCAACTCGATTCCCGTTTGTCGGATTGGTCTTCCTGTGTGTCAAGCTCCGGTTTCACATCCACAATCTGGTCTGGATTTACTGTAGGTGCCTCTGCTGTTGATTCCTCTTGCAGAGGCGATTGAACGTCCTGGGAATCAGATTGAGACTCGTCCGGTTCAGCAGAGGAACGAGATTGGCAATTGGCAACATTCTCCAGTTCAACTCGGTCTGAATCGTCCATCTCCACTTCTTTCTCGCTATCATCTCGTGAAAGTATCTGATCGTCTTCATCATGAACAATACTCTCGGTTGCAGTTTCTTCTACTTTTACTGTTTCATCATCCTGGTTATTGGCCTCTGTGGGACTCGTCTCATTCTCCACCTCCATCTTCTCCTCCGTGTCCAGTGGTTCTTGGTCGCGATCAATCTGATCAGGACTTGCTTTCTGGTCTGTTTCTGCTTCCTCATCTTCCTCATGATTCCCAACCTCCTCGTCTTCATGTCTCTCCACAATCTTCTTTTTTCCACGTCCTTTCCTCTTGGCTCCAGACCTCGGGTTGTTCCCCTGCTGTCCTCTGCTCGTAGAAGCAGGAGTGTCGTTTACGGTTTGTGGCGTTGTGTCCGAGTCTGACGGTTGCGACTGCGCAGGTGATGAATCCTCAGCGCGATTGTGACGAGAGGAGCGTCTGGTCGCAGTAGTTTCTGGCTTCACGGAGGTCTTTGACCCAGAACCCCTGGTTCCCTTTCTCTCCTCACCTTTGGGACAGGTGACGGCACAAACTATGCCATGAGGAACTAAGAAAAAGGAGGTAAAGTAAGTGTTAAAAATGAAAATAACTGAGGGAAGAAATATAAGAAACTGAAAATAAACCCAGCCAATAATAATTATATAGAATAAAACTTTTACTATTATAATTATGGACGCTTTACAACCCACCTGAGATATTTAAGAGCGTTAATAATTTTTAAAGAACACTATTTAGCACTAGGGGTGTCGAAATTAATTGTATCGGTCTCGGTTCAGTAACAGACCAATGGCGATTATAATTTACTGACACATTTCTGATGTCATTTGTCACATGTGTGCTTTGTCACGGTAGCATACAACGGCAGAGGGAGGCCAGTAAGTAAAAACGCTCCAACTACTTTAACCCTCAGGTGCTCTTCGTTTCAGAGTCACACTTTGTTATCTTCCCGTTCAAAAGTGACCGGACACCTAAAAATTAAATTTCCTCCATCCCAGTAAAACCAATGCAATTTATTTTTGTTCTATAATATTTATTCTTTGTAATTTAGTATTTTGAGACAATTTGATTGAATTTATTAATATTTATGCAATATTTATGGTCTATTTTTGCCATGGAAAAATATATATATTTTTCTATGTATATATATATATATATATATATATATATATATATATATATATATATTTTTTTTTTCAAATTATTAATGCAGTATTTTAGTTTAATATAGAGTCTAGGCCTTCAGAAAAAAATATTTTTTGAAGAAAATTAGCACCATCTGGTTACAGTATAGAGAAAAAGTGTAGGATCATGGTGTGACCACTAGATGGCATGTACAGCTCTCTATGGAGAGGCATGTGAATTACCCAGATGTTTATGAACACTTTTTTTTGGTGGATTTGAATAAATAGTTGAAACAATCTCAAAAACGATTTTTTATTAAAAAAAATTAAAAAATAAATAAAATTTTGTGATTTTTTTGTTTTTGTCAATTTCCCATTCATTTCCTATGGGGGTCATTTTTGACCAAAGACCACAAGTGTGACTATTTTTTTTTAAGACCCCTTAGCATGCTCGGATCATGACCTCAATTTTTTTTTGTGTTCACATACATAATGCCATAAAAGTCACCAAGTTTCATAACACTCCGATGAAGCTGTGATTTTTAGAAATTCAAAACAGAAAATTTTTCAGTCAGAAATGACCGAAGAGCACCTGAGGGTTAAAAGCCTACACCTGGGCACATGACATTTGATAACAATGAAATGGCAAATTAACGCAAATCAAGTCCAATTGAAAGGAAAAATAAATAAATTTCAAAATGATAACCAGATTATGACGCATGTCTTTTAACGCAACAAACAAACAAACAAGTGAACTCACCCGTGTGTTCAGAAAGCAGCAGATTCAGAGAGGAGGAGACGGCTGACAGAAGCAGATGTGAGTGGAGTAACACCCTAAAAGTATAAACAAGTGTTCATAACCCAACATAAGACACATGCACACAAAGGAAATAGCAGCTAAATGGTACAAATTCCAAATTTCAGATGTTCATTTACACCCATAGACTGAGCACTATAATAGGCACTTGAATGTAATTTCAAAAACAAAAGCTGAATCAGAATAAAGTTGAACTACCCTAATAAACAGGAAGAGATCATCTTAACGTCATGCGTGCAACGAGATTCGACCTGGCCGTTTCACAGTGTTTGAGTGAAGAGACGGCTTCTCACCTGGGCACACCTGTAGAGAGGACAGGTACAGAGGCAGAAAGCCACCTGCGTTTTCTCTCTAATCTCCTCCACTGAACGCCGTCCGGCCCCTCCTCACAAACCTCAACAGATCCTGCCCTACAGCACAAGACACAAACAAAACACTTTAACCTTTTACAAGGCTCTACTATAACAGGTTTTCCTCATTGAATGTTCAGTGTTTTCCCCATATTCTCCAGATTATAAGTCACACCCTTTTTCATAGTTTAGCTGGGTCAGGTGTGGCTTATATATATTAAAATTAACTCAGACTGAGATGAAGCAAGAGAAAACATTCCAGCGAGAGGGCGCTGGATTCAGAGATGTGGAAAGAGATCAGGAGCTTGGTGAACTTGTTTAGCGGTAACTTGCTTGTTGATGTTATTTTAGCCTATTCAGCCTCATGTATGTGTTCTTCATGCTACTGTGGAGCTGTATAACTGTTCATGTGTTATTCCGCCTGTTGCTCAGTGTGCTATTGTGTAGTTGAATAACTTGCCTTTCCAGATTAAATGTCTGTTCTTGGTTTTGGATTTTGTGAAATAAAATTTCTGAATAAATGCGACTTAATAGTCCAGTTTGACTTATATATGTTTTTTTTTTCCTCTTCATGACGAATTTTTTGACTGATGCGACTTATAGTCCGGAAAATACAGTATATATTCTCCTGTAATTGTATTTGGGAAACATCCCGTGATTCCCATCCCTTACCATAACCGCCAGTTTTAACAGACTACTACCACCTGTTTTCCTTTATTAACCCTAAAACCGTATTCTGGACAAATGTGGGCAAAATAGTTTTGATTTATTTAAAAAAAAAAATACTTTCATCTGAGCGGTACAAGACTTGGCTGCTTTTCCTAAGTTTGCCTCCTGAACACACACACAATTTTTTTTTTTTTTTACTCAATTCTACAATATTAAGTGGGTGAAAAAAGAAACTCTTTAACCTTGTATTTGGGTCAAAAATGGGCACCCATAGAAATGAATGGGAAAAACTGTAATTTAGAGCATTCTAAAATAAGCCAAAATAAGACAGCAAAGTCACTTCATCTTTAGGTTTTAGCTCTGAGAACTTATTGGAATGACATTTTCATGTAGTTAAAAAAAATGGTACTTTTTGAAGTAAATAAATTAAAAAATACCCCCAAAATAAAAAAAAAACACCATAAATGGATAGACAAAACTTTATCGAAGACAGTGATATAACATTTATAATAAATAAAACTTAGGATCACACCTGAGTCCTCTGTGCCCACATTTGTCCACAATTACAGGATTGAGGGCTATAAAGCGAATGCGGTTTGAGGGTTAAAAGACTGCGTATGAATTATTTAAATGAGGAATATCGTGACGTGCTCGTTCCCGGAAGAAACTCAAGACTATAATGGAGGCGTTTCAGGAGTTCAGAAACACTGACTCTGATATAGAGAATACTTTGCAGAGCTTTAGGTCCATAATAGGTCCATTTAAGACTAAGAGACACTGTCCAGTCAACACAGAAACAGAAAGACATGATGTCCACTTACATGATCTGTGTCAGCGTGCCGAGCGTGGCTCCCCGTTGGCTCGGCAGTGACGAGTGAAAATGTGGAGTGAGCAGGAGAGAGTGGCACGAGTCTCCAATCACCTGCACACATACACACTGCTAAACACACTGCTGAAACAAAGGAGGAACACAACAGTGCAATACTATTACTAACCTTTCTGTTTACCTCCACAGATGCATCCCAGTCACCTGACGGGAATAAAACAAGACATTTATTTTAGAAAGCTCTTGATTCGCTAAACGTTTATCAGTTCTGTTATATAGATATTAAACACATCTGTGTGAAAAGCTCTGACACATCTGAATAAATTGAGAATCATGTTTAAAATAGAGATGAATAAACAGTTAAACAAAATAACATGTCATTTACTAGAAGTTCAGACAAAAGGTTAATTGCTGCAGAACCTTTAATTCACTTGAATTAAAAAAAAAATGAATGATTCAATGACTCCTCTTGTTTCATTACTGGAGAAAACATTTACGCTGGAAATACAGGTAAATATATTGTGCTGTACAATAAAAAAAACAACATTGTGCAACATACATTACACATACCAAAAATTTAAGATTCCACATTGACATTTATATTAATGTTAATTTATATTAATGTTAATTCACAATAATGCATTAATGTATCCTACAACCAGTTCCACCGGTTTCTGCTCAATCAACAGAAATGTGTTGTATTAATTATACTTTGATCAATGGCAGTTGTTTTAAATGGGCTTTAATATTTTTAAAACATTTTACATTGTATTGTAGCAGAAATTGAAATATCAACATCATATTGACGATGAATGGATCTATAAGCAGCACATACCTTTTCTGTGGCATTTCTGTTTGGCATTAGCTCTTTTATCCTGCGTTCTCTCCAGAGTTCCTGTCTCTGCCCTGTTAACGACACCATTAACTATTAAATGTGACCCTGGACCACAAAACAAGTCAGGCGGGTGTATTTGTGGCAATAGCCAACAATAGGTCAAAATTATGGATTTGAATTTAATGCCAGAAATTCTTAGTACATAATAATAATAATAAATTTTATTTGTAAAGCACTTTACACATGAAGGACATATCTCAAAGTGCTACAAGTGTGCAAGTAAAAACAATAAAAGTAAATAATAAAAAAAAACAATCATTGACAAATTTTAAGAACAATCAGTGACAGTACGAGCAAAATATAATTTTAAGAATATGCAGTTAAAAATAAGTGGGTCTTTAATTTATTTTTAAAAACCTCTATAACCTCTATCCTATACCTCAGGATATTAAGATCACATTCCAAACTATTTTGTAAATTTCCATCCGTAAATATATATATATATATATATATATATATATATATATATATATATAAATTAGGGCTGTCAAACGATTAATCACGATTAATCGGATCCAAAATAAAAGTTTGTGTTTACATAATATATGTGGGTGCACTGTGTATAATTACTTTGTATATATAAATAAATACACACACATGCATGTATATTTAAGAAAAAATATTATTTATATATAAAATATTTATATTTACATATAATATAAATTATATATAAATCTACATACAGTATACACATGAAAATATTTCTTAGATATATACAAGCATGTGTGTGTGTTTATATGTATAAAATAATTATACACACTACACACAGATATATTATGTAAACACAAACTTTTAATTCGTATGCGATTAATCGCGATTAATCGTTTGACAGCCCTAATATAAATATATTTTTCTGTGTGAATGCAGCAAAATCGTGAACATAATTGGACAACTTAAAACCCTCAGATTCCAGATTTTCAACTACATCTCCTATCATACATCAATGGAAAGCTTAGCCTATTTATTCAGCTCTCAGATGATGTATAAACTGGTTTTGAGGCCCATGGTCAGTAATGATCAGCAGAATGAACAAACTCAGCACTTACACACAGACACGGCGCATGCGTAGACCGTCCGGACTGCTGCACGAGTTCAGCTCTGGCAGTCTGAGCGCCTTCACGGGAATCTGAAACACAGAGGAGAAGCTCGTCTGAGTCTGATCTGGAGTCAGAGGCTCTTACGGGGACATCGGGAGGACGTCTGACCTTGATGCACTGCTGCGACGAGCCCTGCAGGAAGATCACGCTGAAGGGTCTGCGGTCCACCGGGCAGGACTGAACCATCTGTGGCCCGACACACAACATCACACATTACAGTATGCAGTGTGTGTGCCTTGGGTAGTATGCAGATTACACAGAAATACACACATACTGGTCAAACGTTTGGATTTCTGACCGCTCACCAAGGCTGCGTTTACTGGATCATACGGGGTAAGACACCTGCCTTTGGTGTGAGAGACCCGGGTTCGAATCCACTGCGAGACACCAATGTGTCCCTGAGCAAGACACTTAACCCCGAGCGTGCGACCTCTGACATATACAGCAATTGGAAGTCGCTTTGGATAAAAAAGCGTCAGCTAAATGAATAAATGTAAATGTAAATTAAAAAAAATATATATTACAAATGAAGAGTTCAGATGCAAAAGCCTCTAAATGCCATTTGAAATTTTCTTCTAAAATGATCATTTTTATCAAGCTTGTATATTTAAGTTCAGTAATTTCACTTAAATGGCAATGAAGATTACCTATTAATTGTCATTTAAGTGAAATTACAGAACTTAAATATACAAGCTTGATAAAAATGATCATTTTAGAAGAAAATTTCAAATGGCATTTAGAGGCTTTTGCATCTGAACTCTTCAAATACAAAAATTTGATTAAAATAAATAAAATACAAAAAATGCGTTTGATGCAAGTAAATAAGCCTCCATGAGTGAATAAATAAATACAAAAATAATTAAAGCATCTGACAGTAAGGTACTATATAATGAGAAAATGATGTAATTAATTTTTCACAGTATAATAAATAAAATTGTTGTGATTCATTTTAAGGATTCTTAGATGAACAAAGTTTAAAAGAACAGCATTTATTTAAAACAGAAAGCTTTTGTAAGATTTTCACTGTTTAATGTGTCCTTGCTAAAATAAGAGTATTTCTATCTTTATACTTCAAATCTTTTTAATGTTATCACAGTAATCAGAAATGTTTCTTGAGCATCAAATCATCATATTAGGAGGATTTCTGAACGAACGTGGCAGTGGAGTAATGATGATGATGCTGAAAATTCAGCTTTAATCACATTTTACAATAAATAACTTACAATGTATTGTATATTGAAGATTATATACAATATTAACATAGAAAACAGCTTCATTTCACTATTTTTACCGCATTTAATTATCAAATAAATGTAGCCTTGCTGAGCAAACATTACAAAAACCAACTTTTGACCAGTAGTGTTAGATACTGTTAGTGTTTGTTCAAAAATTGTATTTGTGTGTTGATAGATAGATAGATAGATAGATAGATAGATAGATAGATAGATAGATAGATAGATAGATAGATAGATAGATAGATAGATAGATAGATAGATAGATAGATAGATAGATAGATAGATAGATAGATAGAATGTGGAAGTGTTTTGATCAGTGTCAGCTGACCTGAGCCCAGCGAAGGATACAGGCTGAACAGTAGACGTGTCTGCAACAGTCGGGTACGGCTCGATCCGTACGTCTGGGACGGTTCAGACAGATCGGGCACCGCTGATCCTCCTCATCCTCCAAACTGCCCTCTGAAAGTCACAATAAGTATTATTAAAGAGCTCCGACAAAATGCAACCACATAATTATACAGTAAAACATGCAATGCATAACAGTCAAATTCACCTACTCAGTCCTATGAGTCTTGTTCACTTTAATGTGTGTGTGAAGTCGATGTGACACACTCACCCTTTCCTGGCCCCTCTTGCATCTTTGGCTCCGGGTCACAGCAGCTCTGAGCCCTGATTTACTGTACCACCACATGCAAGAAGAAACATAATAAAGAACAATTCAAATACATGAACATGGATATAACGAGCGCGTAACTCTGTCACTGTGTCTTTATTTGCTCTGTTTATTTACTCTCTCTCGCTGTGTCTCAGCACAGCTGAAGTTTGAGTAGTTCAATATCCGTCTTTAGACATAACAGAGGCCTTTAGAGCGTTTTATACTCATTCAAATCCGTCTCATATTAATAATTCGTAAGAATAACACACCTAGACACACACACAGAGGTGTTTACATGTCCTGTTTATAAGTTCAGACTCTTGTTTATCAGTGTGACGCGGCTAGCTGTGTTAGCATCTGCTGTCATTAGCGCGCACTCACCTCCGCGCACGTCGCTCCACGGACTTCAGGTCATATACTAGCACGCAGAACGCTCCTTAGTGCAAAAACATACACTTTTCGGGCACTTTCATGAGCACTTGCGCTCGTAATTGCGATAGATTTAAAGGCGCCCAGCCACATGTGGGTCAGAGGCTGCAGTTCCGCCTCTTCACCGCTGTGGGGCGCTGCTACGGGGCATGATGGGAGACTCGCTGCGTCATCACCATAGGTCATCACGCAGGGGCAGAAGTAAAATTGAATTAAAAGTCCTTTAAAAACGTATTCAATACAAAAATATAATTAAAATACGTTGAAGGAAAATTGTGGAAGCCTATTTCCGACAAATCCAAAAAAAAATATGCTTTTGTAAATCATGATAATGACATAAAGGTCGATTTTTTAAAAATTATAAATCATGTTTATGAGATTTAAAAAATGGAATTGTGACTTTAAAAGTCATAATAGTAACATACTAATTATGAATTAATAAATACTTTGTAGATGAAAATAAAAACAATGACACTAAATCGAAATTATGTCAGACTACTAAATCATAACATAAAAAGTCGAAATCGTGAAATGAACATGACTTTTTAATCTCATAATTATGACTTTATTATGTGATTACTGATCTTAAGTCTTTATGTTCAAAAGATTGAGTGATGAAACTTCATAATATAAACTGAATCATATCAAAACGTTATTGATTATCAAATTAACAAGAGATTTTTGAAAAAAGTTCTTGAAAAGAGATTTTTAATCTCAATGAGTTTTTCACCTGGTTAATTAAAGGATAAATAAAATAAATAAATAAATAAATAAATAAATAAATAAATAACGATTGCGGTTGTGTAACGGAACAACATTCATGCAGTACAAAAACTGCCCACCAGAGGGAGACACCGTCCATCTCAACTGGAGATCTCGCTCAGTCTCGGTCTCATTTCACAAAATAAATAACTTCTAAACTTCTAACTTCACAAAATAAATAACTTCATTTCACAAAATAAATAAAAATCTTCCACTCCTTAAGTTTTAGTAGTTACTTCCCAATCCCAAATTATTTGCACTTAAATTCTGTATATATATAAATACATAATCTCGATTATATAAATATTTTATATATGAATAACACATATTCTTAAATATATACATGCATGAGTGTGTTTTATATATACAAAATAATTATATACAGCACACAAATATATTATGTAAACACAGACTTTTATTTTGCATGCGATTAATCGCAATTAATTTTTGCACGGCCCTAATATATATATATATATATATATATATATATATATATATATATATATATGTTTCTTTGAACCCTCATAATGTGTTAACAACACCGACAAAAAGATATCATCATCAAAGATATATTTATTAAAAGTAAATGTAAATTCTATAAAATAAATCACTGACACGACTGGATTATTTTCAACCTTTAATAGACATTAATTACATGATATACAGTGTTTCATTGAAACAAGAGCGTATCATTCGCAGGAATGGCCTCTTGTACATGAGGAGCGCTTCACCCCTCTCGGCTTCGACTACAGCATTTAGTAGTGATGTAAAAGGTACGTGAGTGTGTGTAAGTGTGTGTGTGTGTGTCGGGGCCGACAATCTTGAGCTCGGTTTGACATTCAACATCAATTGACATCCGGATCGGGGGCCCCGACACACACACCGAGGGGCATCTAAAGCCATTTTCATATTTCACACTTGTTGAGCAAAATTTTAACAAAAGAATTGACAGCATATATACAGGTAATTTCGTGGTATATACACATATATACAATATATATATATATAAATATAGTAAAACAGATAAAATTACACTGATGTTTTATCCATAAATAACGGCTAGAGAGTAACAGGTTGGATGACACATGAGGTTTGAATAGTTGGAAGCACAGTGAGGTGTGTGTGTGTGTGTGTGTGTGACCCATCAGTTCATCACACTAATAACGGCTGATCAGTGGACGACACACACTCCCCGTCTGTCTGTCTGTCTCTCGTTCAAGCTGCCGATGGCAAACACTGAAATGGCAAGTCAAGTTACAAACGAACGGTCTCATTTCCCCTCGCCAACCACGTTCTGACATTCGACTCCGTGTTTAGTTCATCTCAAGCCGAATCGAGACGCTTTAAAGTCAACGTGAAACACTTTAGCGGCTCACTCTACTTCTGTTATGTGCCCTAAAACAGGATATTCAACTTTATTATTGGCTATTATTGTCGTAACCTTCAGTCGTAATTAAACAAGTGTTTAGAACATCCTACAAAAGTCTAAAACGGTGATTAAATAGTTATTCGACTATCGCAAACATCGTTTTGATGTGACGTCAGTTGAACAGTGATTTCAGAGAACGTGCATTGATGAATAGTTGACGGTTACACTGCAAAAAAATATATATTTTAGTCAGTATTTCTGTCTTGAGAACGTTTCGATAAACATTTAGCGGAGAAGCAAAACGACATGATTTTCCATCGCTTCATGTGATGGGAAAATATGTCAAAATGAAGTGAGTTTGTGCTTAAAACAAGAACAAATATCACCCGGAGGGGTCAGAAAAGTATTATTTTTCTGCCCTCATTGATGCAAATCAATCATTTTCAGTAAACAAGAGACTATCTGAAGCTGAATATCAGTAAATGCGTCTTGATTTAAGAGCGTTGAGATGTTTGTACTGTAAAACAAGACAGAAACACTGAGCAAGAGCTTTGAGAACGTGTAGTTTCTTGACTTTAAGGCACCCTTCGCTGTCGTCTGGGCTTAAATAAGAGCCATTACAGTATATTCATCCTGAAATCAACACCAAGCGATCAATAATAGTTCATGAGTAGATCTACACGACAGGTAAAGGTGACTCAAGTATTACAGTATCAATGGCAACAAATGCGTTTAAAGGAATAACAACAGTTTTTCACATTTGCTGAAAAAGAGTAAGTGCTTTTCCACATATGAACACCGATATTTTTGGCAAAGGTACAGTCGAACACATGTCTCCGACTGGTTTTGGTTTGCGAGGACTAAACCTGAAAACGGTCGCGACGTACCACCGAAACTTGATGCAAATCGACAAAAAAACGGAAAAAGAAGCGCAACAATACGGGTGGATCACCATCTGTGTGGCCTAACAGGATACTGTACAAAGTTCAGGACATTCTCTCAGAATGGGATGTTTGTCTTTTGCTCTGCGCTGATATTAGAGCAGCTTCTTCGAGTTCTCGGTTGCAGATCGGCGGAGAGGCCCCGCCCCTTCTGCATGTCAATTAGCGTTAGGACACGCCCACTAGTGGCCGTCGGCGTGGTCGTCTGAAGAGCCCGCGTTGTGGATCCAGTCCAGGACGATCAAAGTCATGCTGCAGATCATCACCACGACTCCCATGATGAGGAACAGCAGCGCCTGGATGAGAGAGCGTGACCTTTTAGTATCAGATCAGCTCCATGAGTTAACACTCATGGACGAGGGGGAACTGGAAGCCATGTTAATCTTGGACTACATTGGCCACCGAAATCGGGATTGAGAGGAACAGAAACTAATATTCACTGGATGGTCATATATCTTTTCACCACTAGATGGAGGTAAAAATCACACAGTGTAGCTTTAAATCTAGGCTAAACACTTACGCATATTAAATATATTGCATTTCGTTTTGCTTTTGTGTTTTTATTGCCTGTTGTGTTGATGTAAAGCACACTGGTCGACTGGTGTTGTGCTATAGACGTTGACATGAGACACACACACACACACACACACACACACTCGAGTCTCTTACCCCGATCTTCTGCACTGATCTCATGGACTCCTTCTCCACCAGTCGGATGTAGAAGGCTGAAGGGAGGATGAAGATCAGCATCGCAGCAGCGGACGCCCCTGCAGAGACACACAACATCATTTAATAACTCCAATTATATACGCTAAACTCAATTCAGATAGTTGAAAAGGCAACGTTTATAACTTTTACTCCACTTTTTTTGGAAATATTTTCATTTTACCACTCCCCCAGAGTTAAACAGTTGAGTTTTACCTTTTTCGAATCCATTCAGATGATTTTCTGATATTTAGAAGAATATCAGTAACCAGACCGTTTCTGGTTTCATTGACTTCCATAGTAGGAAAGAAAATATACTATGGAAGTCAATGAGACCAGAAACTGTCTGGTTACTGATATTCTTATAAATATCTGAAAAGCAGCTGAATTGATTAGAAAACGGTAAAACTCAAATGTTTAACCCTGAGGGAGCTGTAAAATGAGCCTATTTCCAAAAAAAGTGGAGTATCCCTTTAAGTTTAAGTACTAAAATAACTAAAACGGACATTAAAATGAATTAAAAAAGTTGTAAATGGAGTTTTTATTATTTTTATTTTTAATATTTTATGTTGAGGTACTACTAAGCAAACTTATTTCAACTATGAGTTTACTACTAAGTAAACTCATTTTTGTTCAAGTTGAAGTACTAAAATGGAAATAAAAATGTATAAAAAAGTTAAATATTAAAAGAAACTTAAAGTTTACCTATTTCAGAATTTCATATTTAATTCAATGTGCTATTTTTGCCATTTCTTTATAACTATTGGTGAAATTTACTAGCAAATTCTGAGTGAAACGTGCTCAAATTGTATCAAAGTAAAAACTTTTATACACAATGTGTTTGTGTGTGTATATAGACGCGCAACTAAGTGACTAAAACTTCAAAATAGAGCCAGACCGATATTATCGGCCGATTTTATAATGGACTTATCATAGACTAGCTAACCACAAAGCTAGCTAACGCCAGTATCATCAGTCTGTTCTGTTGTGACAATGAAAGAAACAAGTTTCTTTTTAAAATGCATTATCATATTGTTTTAGTTAAAACTCATAAATAACTACAAATAACTAATGTTAGGGAAATCTGTTTTGTTATGTTTTGTTGCACGTTTCTGAAAAAAAATAAAATAAAATAAAACATTGGCCGATATATCGGGATATCGGATTTTAAAACCCAAAATATTTGTATCGGTATCGGCCTTCAAAATCCTTTATCGGTCGGGCTCTACTTCAAAATAATTATGAAAATCACAAATGAGTATATTAATGATACAAAAATATCCGGTGGCCCCTACCGATGAAGCCGAAGATGTCCCTGATGGTGGGCACGAAGATGACGAGGATGTTGACGCAGACGAGCAGGCCGACGGTGATGCCGATGTGGCGAGGCCAGCTGAAGTCTTTGGAGGCTCCGAGCAGCTGGTTGACTGAGGTGCGGATCTGAAGCGGAGAACACACCTTACGTCAGCACGCGTGTGTGTGTGTGTGTGTGTCAGGACCTGTGAATGTGTGGAATACTCACTGGGAAGAGAACCACAGGCACGGTGAGCGTCACGGCGGTCAGGACGGCGAAGCGCACGATCAGGAGCACCACATCGAAACTGTAGACCTTGGAGTAAGTGTGCAGAAGTTCGGGTTCGACGGCCTCTGTCAGACACAAAACACATCATCTCTGTTTTAGGATTATGTTTACAGTTTTTGTTTTGGTCATTTTGTTGTGTTTTGGGCCTTGTTTTGTATATGCATATTTTTAAATTAATTTTTAGTACTTTTAAACTGCAAAAAAAATAAATAAATAAAAGCTCTAAATAAAATTGAGAAATGTCACCTAGGCACTGAGCTGAAATAAAAGAAGCTTTTTTTATATTTTCCATTTTCATTTTAGTAGGTTTTAGTAATTTTTTCTTCAGTTTAAAACTCATTTCTTTAGTTATTTTTTTTAAATTACGTATAATCAATTTTTAATCAGTTTTACTTTGAGACATTTTAGTAATTAAAGTTCTAAAACAAAACATAAATAAAGTAACCAAATGTTTTTTGTTGAAATTCAATTTACTTTTTAAAATATAATTTTATTTGTATAATTAATTTTGTAGTGTTTTTTAAATATATTTAATATATATAATTTTTATATTGTATATATTTGTATTACTATTTTAATAATTTTTTTTATTTCAGTTCTTTAATAACAAATAAATGGGAGGGAAAAAGCTTTAATAAATTATTTAATTTGAGTAACTTTGTGGTGTATTTGGTTTTAGATTTTGATTTGTTTTAAAAATATGAATAATATTTGTATTACTATTTTAATCATTTTTTTATTTCAGTTCTTTAATAACAAATAAATGGGAGGGAAAAAGCTTTAATAAATTATTTAATTTGAGTAATTCTGTGGTGTATTTGGTTTTAGATTTTGATTTGTTTTAAAAATATGAATAATATTTGTATTACTATTTTAATCATTTTTTATTTCAAATCTTTAATAACAAATAAATGGGGGGAAAAGCTTTAATAAATTATTTATTTTGAGTAACTTTGTGGTGTATTTGGTTTTCGATTTTGATTTGTTTTAAAAATATGTATAAGTTTGAGTAATTTTAGCAAGTTCTAAAATAGAAAATAAATAAAAGCACTAAATGGAAATCAGAAACGTTGGTTTGGAAACTCGCTGAACTTGTGTCAACATTATGTCAGATTTGTGCAGAACATCAAACAAATGTTTATTTTCCCTGGGCTGCGTCTGAGAAATCCCTCCGTTGCGTAACACTTCCAGCTGAACGTCTCTCACTCGAGAGGTCAACGCTGGCCTTTTGCCGGATCAATCCCAAGCCGTCTAATGAACACACCTCTGTTTAAAACAAACATCCTCACTGTACACTTCAACCCAGTGTTGACTAGCTAGCTAACGTGTCGTAACGTGTGTGTCGTCAGCCGTTCGGGCTCCGATGTGTCCGTGCTCACCGTTGAAGGTCAGGTATCCGAACAGTGCCGCCAACAGATACATGATAAACATTCCCAGGAACGACACGTTTGCGACGTTCTGCATCTTCTTTCGGGAACGACTGCAGAAGGAAAGTTCGAGAAAACGTTAGTTTGTTCCATGATCACAAAAACAACTTCTAGCTTTATTAAAGAGCACATATTGTGCGGTTTTAGCACTGTGTATAGTTATTTTCTATATATATATATATATATATATATATATAAATACACACACATGCATATATATTCAAGAAAAAAATATTTATATTAAATATTTATATTTATGTATAATATAAATTATATATAAATACATTTATAGTATATACATGAAAATATTTCTTAAATATATACAAGCATGTGTGTGTATTTATATATATAAAATATATATTTTATAATAAAAAAAAAATATATATATATATATATATTAGGGCTGTGCAAAAGTTAATTGCGATTAATCGCATGCAAAATAAAAGTCTGTGTTTACGCAATATATTTGTGTGTGCTGTATATAATTATTTTGTATATATATAAAAACACACATGCATGTATATATTTAAGAAAATGTGTTATTCATATATAAAATATTTATATTTATATAATATAGATGTATTATATATATATATATATATATATATATATATATATATATATATATACAGAATTTAAGTGCAAATAATTCTTAAATATATACATGCATGCATAGGTATTTATATATACAAAATAATTATATACAGCACATATACAGCACGATTACTTTTGCACAGCCCTAATATATATATATATATATAACAGTGTCATTGTTTCTGAACAAACACGTCACAATATTCCTCATTATAATAATTAATGCGCAGGATAAAGGGGCGGGGCCTGGTTGAGTTAGTTAGTAGTGTGTTAAACTGGCGGTAATGGAAATTTCCCAAACACACACGACCAATCAAAACACACTGGTCCAGCCGACCAATCAGAGCACAGTGTGCTTTCAGAACGAGGGGCTTCATAGAGACAGGAAGTAAACAGAGCGTTACTGACAGAAGTGTAAATGTTACTCACTCTTTGAGCTCATCGTACATGGGCAGGATAGCCGGGTGGCACACAAACGCAAAGGTCAAAATGGGCACCGCATACACAGTCTAAAACAAAACAATAAAGTTAGATCCCCACACACTCAAATGCAAATATCCGAATGCAAACATCCACGACGTACCTGTGAGTTAAAGACGAAGTACTTGGGTTTGCAGCACTCTTCTTCCTCTTCAGTGGCGTTGACCTGCGGCTGAGAGGCGTTCACTGTGATGTTAATGAAGTTCTCAGGTAGTGGACACGGGATCTGGAACTTCTTGTAGATCACCTGAAGAACAAAAGCAGGAAGGGACGTCTCATCAGACTAACAATAGCAGCTCCAATGGTCTCATTAGCATTTTAAGATGGATATCGCAGTACTCACCACAATGACGAAGAACACCATGCACAGCAAGGAGAAACCACTAGTGTAGCCAAGATAACCTGAGGATCAGCACAAAACACACACATGTGCACACAGTCAAACATATTATATATAATTTTCTGATTTAATTTTAGGTGACTTTATATTATATTATACATTTAAGTACAATAATAACTACATGTACGTACTGTAGGGTTAGCTTGCATGTAATTATGCACAAAGTATAGCAACAACTGAGGACATTTTAGACTGTATATCAAAGTAACTGTGTTTCTAACCTTATTTAACATGCTTACACTTTGAAAAACCAAGTGCTAAAATGTTCTGTTCTGTGTTCATTCTGTCAATGTCACATTTATTTGTATAGCACATTTCCAAGGCCAAGGCCTTACCAAAGTACTTCACATTAAACACAGACTGGCACAATGCAATTCTATGAATGTTGTAGGCATATGTTGCCATATCCCTGTTGGGTTTAAACATTACAAATATGGCAAATGAAACTACTAGACAGATGTCTTGGTTTGAAAACTTTCGATTATGAAGTAATGAAGAACCAATTCAGTGTTCCTACAGGTTTCTTCAAGTTAAATTCAAGTCTTTTTAAGACCATTTATATAAAAAATTAATACCAATTTTCCGTCCCTACCAGCAAAGAAAAACTAAATCCTTCAACTTGTGTTGATTTATTTTTCAAATGTGGAAAGGGTAAAAGATGATAAGTCAAGCAGGTAAAATAAAAACATTTCAGTAGGCCACAAGAAAGTTTGCCGAACAATGTTAAGTTGTTTAATGTTAACTACTTTTTTTTTTCGTTGACGAAAACTTCGATAGATTTGTCATAGTTTTTGTCATTCAAAACTAGCGTCTCGTTTTCATCTCGTTTTCAAAAAAATGAAAAGTTTTCATCATTATTTTCGTCAATGAAATTAACACTGACATACAGCTCAATTCTTAAGACCCAGATATCAAAATTCAAGACTTTTTAAAGACTTTTTAAGGTATTATTTCCAAATTCATAAATTCAATGCTTTTTAAGACCTCGTAAGAACCCTGCCAATCAAATGGCAGGGAAATAATGGACAGTATCATGTCATTTTGCCATCCCCCTATTCTATAAAAACTGTTGTATCTGTGTTTGTGCAAAATATAACCCATATTCATCGTTACTTACCGAGGTTTTTGAGCAGCGAGAGAGGCAGTATGATGCTGACGGTGACTATCAGCACCAGGTAATCTCCATTAGTGTACCACGCGCTGCAAAACACATTACAAAAGATTGATATCAGCACTGAGGATGTAACACGCAGCTGTTCTGCAACATCCTGTCTCAAAAACACATTCTGCGAGCGTGTTTGCGGTGCGTTTCAGTTCTGTCTGGGGCCGTGCATCATGTTGTTTTTGTATGCAGGGGCCTTTTGGATCCACGTAGGGGTCTGAATCTTAAATGTCAGTGTTTGTTGTATTAGGTCACTGTCACAAAGCTCTCAATCGACGTCTTTGAACAGACGTTCAGTCCCCCCCGGCCGGACAGCTGTACCATGAAGCGCTCACACTGTTCTGAGCAGCGCTGAAAAACATTCCAGTGCAGCAACAACAACAACAACATCAGCCTTTGAGATCTTACTTGTCATTGGTGTCTAAGAAGGCCTTAATGACGATGGGCAGCTCGTACTTCACGATGTAGAGGTAGCTCGCCATGGCTGGGATTTAAACAGAGTTTGAAAACACTTTAGTGCCTCAAAAACTAAACCGAACTCAGTGTTATCTGCTTGTTTACACTATTGGTCATACCTCCAAAGTTCTGCATGGTGATTGAGCAGGACGCTGCCAGTTTTCCTGGAATCCCGAAGGCTTTGTACCCCAGCTGTTCGTACACCAGAGAACCTGGACGGAGGGAGTCGGGGAGTTAAAACCCACACTTATCGCAGGTAAAAATAGAAACATGGTCACGGCATATCACAGAGAGACGCTAACCTCCTTCATTGGCCGTTTTGAGCAGCAAATGGACTGAGTACAGGGAGAAAATGGCCACGGCGACCAGCAGGATCCTACAGAAATGAACAAGAAAACACAGAACAAGTTGAAGTCTCTTCTCTGAAACGAGCAGAATTTAACTGCAATTGATTCAGGGTTTCTGCAGGTTTCACAGAGTCAAATTTAAGACTTTTTAAGACCATTATGAATGAAATTCAAGACGTATATCACGATAAAAAAATAAAAAAAAAAAAACACTAAGGAAACGTGTAATGAGTCTCAAAAAGCAAAATCCAAATCAGCAAAATCGGATCCTAAATTCAGATATTTCAAGCCAAGTATCGCTAAACTTCCACGTCCCCATAGCTGAATAAAATCCGTTTTATGTCCGTCTGTGGTATCTGAGATAACTGCCAATAACAAAAAACCTCAACACTGATTGGCTGTTGCATGTCAGTCTATTTTGTAGTCGTAATACAGCGAATTAAGAACTACAACTACGTAATATAAATAAATAAAAAAAACATTCCAAAGCGCTGTGGGAGCTTTTCAATGAGATTTACATGGAGATAGGGAAATTAAGAGCCGTTTAAAAAGATTTAAGACCTAGAACACAATACTTCAGCAAATTTATGACTTTTTAAGGCCTTAAATTGTGATTTTGAAATTTTTTAGGCTTTTTAAGACCCCGTGGAAATCCTGTGATTAGAAGGGTTTTATTTTCATCAAAAAACAGTCTTGGAAAGTCTTGGAATATCCCAGCTAACAGAGAACGTTCTTCCACTAACGTCTATTCAGAAGTTATCTGGTCTTTAATAATGTTCTCAAAATATTCTATGGAACATTCTTTCTCTGACACGTTTTAGTTCATCTAAAGTTGTTTTATAAATGTTACTTGTTTTCGGAATGTTCCGAGAATGTAACATTCCTATAATGTTTGAATGGAGTGTTCCATTTAACATTTAAAAAAACAATATTTTGAACATTCAAACTTAGTGGGAATGTTAGCGAAACGTTGTTTTTTGTTAGCTAGGATGCATTAAGAAAACCAGAAAACTCATGTTGACTTCAGACTTGTCTATGTAGACAAGATGGCCCCAAACGTTCGCCCGACAACTGAACATAATGGACTCTCTGTAATGCGTCACGTTACAAACACACACCCACACAAACACGCGTGTTCATAACACAGGAGGTGACTATGGATTAGACCTGATTATATTCTCACACACTCACTCATTCCACTGTCTGCAGCTCGACTGATCCCATTATAACCTGTGTGACCTTCAGTAGATTTCCATTTCACGTGCAGCTCATCTTTACTATTTAGCCCCGTCTTTAACAGGACAGTCAAGCTTTCCCTCCAAACAATTCAATTAAACCACTTATTTCAATGCATCATTCGGATTATATAGTCCACCCTGATTCATCGGTCACTGGAAATCCCATTTCGGTTAACCAAAAAATCATTCTTTGATGGATGGTTTGGCATCCAGACTCCACTTGCATCCATCACTTTTATATAACCAGTGGAAACTCCCACATGGCTTTGTTTATAAACACTAAGAAGAAGCACGACGTCCATTTACTTCAATGATCAGAGCCGAACTCTACAGTAGATTTACACCAAGTCGAATCTAGAGCAAATTACCGGACTCATGCTAATCAGGTCATTTGCAAGTCCTGTAAATTGAGGATAATTGTGCACATACTTTCAGCTAACAAAATCTCTTTAAGACCGAACTAGAAAAGCGGGTGGTGACCAGGTTTGGTATCAGCTCATGCAAATGTGCATGTAAATGTTTAAGACTGACGTAGCAGACGTAACAGAACCTCGATACTCACACAAACATGATGATACCAGTATTAGCCATGGCATACGCAAGTCCCAGTATCCCGCTTCCCATGATGGCATTGCCCAAGTTAAACACCGACATCCCGAAAGACGCCGAGCCATGGCTCTGAAAAACAAGAACAGCGAGATTTATAATGTGATGTTTAAGTGCACTATCCGATAAAACCTCTTAGATCCAATGAACCACTTACATATTCAGCTTCATATTTCTTCTTGCCCAAGTGATCAGACAGGAAGTTCTGACTTTCGGCATCCACGTCGCTATATTGTATTCTGCAATCAAATCAGCGCATCAGAAAATGCTTTGTTGAGATATATAGTGACTTGTCTAGGTGAAATGATGCAGGTTTTACCCATTGAAGGGGAGTTTGGTGGGACAGTCTTGATAACTCGTGTACTCGCTGTTGGAACTATTGCTGTCCATGTCTGGAGCGATGTTAAAACGACTCATCTTTGGATTTGCAGGGTCTTTGTTCATCCTGTAATAAAAAAAACAGTGAAATATAGCCTTATTTTGAAAGGATTTATGTTTCTCTTGAACATTGGGGTGATTAGAGTTAGGGATCCGAACAAGGAGGCTTTAAATCTGTGTTTTGTGCGAGAAATTCTCAAGCTAGCTACTGTTTTGACTGTGTGACTGATATTGTATATCAACATTCACACGTATACGAGTAGGTTATTGGTGATTTTATAATATCATTTCAACTTAAATATTAGAACAGCACTCAATACACAATATTACAACGGCGTTCACAGGAAAACTTGTGTTCCCAGAAATCTTTGAACGATTATCAATGCGCGCTCCACCATTCCCTGCGTTCAGAAAATGCGCGCGCCCCTCGCACTCAGCTCAGGTCACGTGACCAACCAGAGCCGAGTGGAAAATTACAACCCGGCACAACAGATCAGCACGCGCTGAGACCGCCGCATCGTCATCAACTATTTATACCGCCGTGTGATAAGTCTATATTTAAATAGTCTGAACAAAATGATTAAACACCACAATTAGGGTATTTATTCTAGTCGGGTGACTCGTTTAACGAATTTACATTGATTCTGGTGATCATTTTAGACCTTGAAACGTAAACTAAAACGTTGAATTATCATTTAAACTCCCAAATCCTTTAAATTCGTAACTTATATACGATCAAATAATCATAATAATGCAAGTATGACAAAAATGATGCAGATGCTCGGAGTGTGAAGCAGACGCCCCCGCGTTTATCACCCATCAGCGCTCAAATTTAACATCACCAAGAAAAAAAGAAAGAAATAAAACCCACAATAAATACTGTTACGTTACTAATTTAATAATGACAGAGTTTTCCAAAATATTAATGTTTAAGGTTGTTAGAGTTGCACAAGGCGTAGGCGTGTTTAATGAATGAATGAGTTCCTTTTAAACTGATGTGTAGGAAAAAAAAGATGATGAAACACGAATGAGTCAAACCTGAAAAGCTCTTTAGCAACAAGACAAACCACACCAAAATTAATTAAAAACGATTAAAAAAGAGAACAGTGTCATCTGGATAAATAAAATTAATACATTTTAATAAATTAAATAAAAGGTTGTCGAACCGGTATGAAATCTTACCTCAAGAATTAAAGAAGAAAATCCGTTTCTTCAGCTCCGATATGAATGCGGAGGAAAAAAAGAGCAAACACTCCCAGACGTAACGTTAAAAAAAATTTCCAGTGATCAATTAGCTACAGAACCGATCACAATTGATCCTTCAGGAATGTTCCGTAATATATAACCAATAAATACGAGTAAATTAATAATAAATATAAACACTGTAATAGCCTACTTGTAAACCCTACAATTTGTAATACTACTATTATTGTAGAAGATAAACGGAGATGTCCTCTGGGCGCGTCCGGTGTAATGTCGTGTTCAAATGCTGCTGAATGACGGTTTATATTCCACTGCCGGTCGCATTGCATCAGCCTTGGGAATGGGCGGGGCGTGTATTGTATACAAACACTGAAAAAGCTTTCCAGTCCGAGTGAATATCTTTCCATTCCTCAGGAAGGCTTTCAACATCATACAATTTACTGAATTTAATGGTTAATATCACAATTGTTTCTCCTAGACAGCATTGAGAGCAAATGAGTTTCTCCTGATTAACAATAACCGTCAAAAACGGCGTTTTCTCACTCACAGCGAGGCCAAAGTACCTTTGAGTGAAAAGTTCTTAAAATAACCATTTTCTTATTGTGAAGAACATAAAAAATAATGAAAGAACATTTTCCCACTATATAGAAATATTCAATGAATGTTAAAGGTTGTTTATGAAACCATCAAATGCCATTAAAGAACCCTTCAGTGATCTCACATTACCGAATATCTCAATATCACCTCTGGTGATACAGTACAGAGGAAAAATTTGATGATTATGGTTCACAGCTTATGAAAACCCCAATTTTGAAAAGGTTTTCATAAGCTGTGAGCCGTAATCATCCAAATTATAACCATTAAAGGCTTGAAATATGTCACTCTGCATATTAGTTTCAACCTTTAAATTGAATTACTGAAACTGCATGATATTTTACTTTTTCGAGTTTCACCTGTAAAAGTGTAGACGCTCCTTTTAATTTTTAATGTAATTTCTGTCTACAAAGAAACAGTACTTTTCAAAGGGAGTGAATAAGATCACGAAATGCCCAAGAGAAGAACAAAAGGAGGAATTTTCCCAAAAGAGGAACTTCTGAGATGACGTTGGACACAATGACAGATTAAACAAGTCGGGAATGATTCGCCCCGCACTGGGTCACTGCAGACAAGGCCAACGAGTTGAGTTTGTTGTTTCACTCCCAGCACAACTCAAACGAATCACTCGCCTGACCACCTTCGCACAGAAGTTGTTGGTCACCCTCCCCTCGGCCAAATCCCCCAGTGGAAGTGGAGCAGGGCCGTACGGGACTCCGACCTACGGTGATTTACTCTCGGATTAAAGGCCACTGCGGTCTCTGAGCTCGAGTTCACAAAAGAACACGGATGCTGGAATGTCGGACCCATTGAAACGGGCCGTGGGCCCCAGGCGACGCCCCGACTCCATAGGTAAGACTGGATCAACAAAGGCATTTTTCAGTCTCCACACTGTGTGAAAAACGGACGGAAGAAATCCCAGCTCTGCTTTTGAAGCGATAGCATCCATTGAGAAATGGCACAAAATGCTGGGTCGCTTCAACCCAACTTTTAATCCAAAACGTTGGATTAAACATGCAATTTAAAGATGTAACCCAGCAACGGTTTGACACAAAGTTGGGTTGAAACAACCCAGCATTTTTTATAGGTGTATATAAGTACGTTTCAAAAGCGTTTTCAATGTGAATCCATTTGAATAATCTGGATTTTGAAATGAAAGGTTTCTGAAAATCTTGATTGAACGAATGCTTTCATCGACCAATATCAGTTATGATGCGAAATCAAACGTTAGCCATTTTATCAAGTAAACGAGTTTGCTTCATCAGTCACATTTTATAGTGTTTGTTCAATAGATTTACAATTAATTCTGACAGCTTTTCAATGTGAATCCACTGGAATAATCTGGATTTCGGAATGGATGGTTTCTGAAATGTGGCCTAAAAGTGGTAATGCTTTCACTGACCACTAGTCGTTTTGCGTAAAGAAGAAGAAAACTTTGCGAGCCATTTTATCAGAACCGTGTTTAAGTTAGAAGATAAACAAGTTTACATCTGCTGTCAAATTTTATAGTTTGTTCACTGCAGGTCAACAGAGATTTACAGAAATAATCTGCATTTCGGAATAAACGATTTCTGAAATGGTCATTGAACTAATTCTCAGAAAACTCAGTTTGTGAGCCATTTTATCAAGTAGAAACCTTGTTTAATCAAGTCAGAATATAAACAAATTTCCATCTGCAGTCAAATTGTATAGTGTTTGTACACTGCAGAAAAATTCAGCAAATTTTAATTCATTTATTCAGATAAATATAACAAATCCATTGTGAATGCATTGGACTTATCTGCATTTCCGAAAGAGTTCAAGTCCGTCATTGAAGAAATCCTTTTAAACTAGGGCTGTCAAACGATTAATCGCGATTAAATGCATCCAAAATAAAATTTTGTGTTTGCATAATATATGTTGGTGCACTTTGTATAATTATTTTATATATATATAAAAACACACACATGCATGTAAATTTAAGAAAAAAATATTATTTATATATAAAATATTTATATAATACATGTATAAATCTATATACAGTATACACATGAAAATATTTCTTAAATATATACAAGCATGTGTGTGTGTTTATATATATATAATAATTATACAAAGTGCACCAACATATATTATGCAAACACAAACTTTTATTTTGGATGCGATTAATCACGACAGCCCTATTTTAAACTCTTTTTAACATAACCTCAAACGATCATTTACTCACCGACATGTCATGTCAATCCAAACATATTTTTGGTTTGGAACTACATGAGGAGTTTTATTTTATGAAACTTTTTTTAAGAGAAATTAAACGTAACCAAAACGTTCCCTTGCATCTCATCAGTCCAAAGATTCATTTTTCCAGCAGAACTTGAGATGGGCAGCAATGTTTTTTCTTCAGGAAATCAGTTTCTCTCTGATAACCTCCCATGGACACTGTTCTTGCCCGTGTTTTTCTTGTGCTAGACCGGCGTTATCATGTGTCGTGATATCTGAATTCGGTGTCACCTGTTGGAGGTTTACACAGTTTACCATCACACCGATCTTTGCAGGACGTCCCGTCCCCTGGAGAGGTATAGTGGTGCTAAATTTCTTGCTTTGGTAAACTATCTGCCTGACTGTGGACTAACAGAGTCACAAGTATATAGAAATCCTTTAGCAAAACCCTTCTCCAGCCCTCTGAACTGGTTCACCTCTTCTCCTGAGCTGAAAAAAGCAGGTAACTGAAGTATTTAGTGTGTGAAAGGGCAAACTAAACCCATGGGTTTTTCTGAGCTGCAGATGTAAATTAAACATCTTGTTCTGGAAATACTTGAGGGAGGTACTGCGTTTACCCATTCGTTCAGGTATAGGCTTTTGGTTTCTTTCTCTTATAAGACTTTTATTAGTCTAACTTTTACTATCCTTTCAAATCAGAGTTTAAAGGTGACACTCAAAAAAGTTGATTTCAGTGATTCAACTTAAAGGAGTCGTTCACTTTTGAAAAAACTTTTGCTGGTAATTTACTCACCCCCATGTCATCCAAGATGTCCATGTCTTTCTTTCTTCAGTTGAAAAGAAATTAAGATTTTTGATGAAAACATTCCAGGATTTTTCTCCATATAATGGACTTCAATGGGGACCAAACGGTTCAAGGTCCAAAAGACAGTTTCAGTGCAAACTGTTCAAAGGGCTTTAAACGATTCCAGATGATGAATAAGCGTCTTATCAAGCGAAACGATCACTCATTTAATAAATAAATAACAAAGTTTAAGTTTTATAAGCTCAAATGCTCGCCTTGCTCTGTTCGTTTGTGACTCTCCTGTTCGAACTCGTTCATCAAAATGAACAAATCTTTTTCTGAGTCATTTGGTTCATTCAATGAATGAAACGAACGAATTGACTCGGAAAAAGATTCATTCATTTTGATGAACGAGTTCGACAGGAGAGTCACGAACGCGCATCACAAAACAGAGCAAGGCGAGTATTTGAGCTTATAAAACTTAAATTTTGTTGTTTTATTTTTTAAATGAGCGATCGTTTCGCTTGATAAGACCCTTATTCATCATCTGGAATCGTTTAAAGCCCTTTGAACAGTTTGCAGCTTGTACTGAAAGTGTCTTTTGGACCTTGAACCGTTTGGTCCCCATTGAAGTCCATTATATGGAGAAAAATCTGGAATGTTTTCATCAAAAACCTTAATTTCTTTTCGACTGAAGAAAGAAAGACATGGACATCTTGGATGACATGGGGGTGAGTAAATCATCAGCATACGTTTTTTTAAAAGTGACCTACTCCTTTAAAAGGTGAATCTATAGACGCATTACATGCAAAGTGAGATATTTCAAGCCTCGATTTGTTATAATTGTGATTATGGCTTACAGCTCATGAACACCCCAAATTCAAAATTAGAATATTGCGAAATGGACATTGTGAATAACCAATCAAGGCTTGAAATATCTCATTGTGCATGTAATGAGTTTTTATAGTTTCAGTGTTTCACCTTTTAAGTTGAATTACTGATATAAATTAACTTTTCGATGATATTCTAATTTCGAGTTTCACCTGTACATCCGTGAATTGTCCAAGCTAATTGCGTCAATCATTTTTTAGCGTCCGTTTTCAACCTTCATCCTGGTCTGCGTGACGAATGGCTGGAATTTCTTCCAGGTAAAGATCTGAAACTCGACTACAACGCTGAAATGAAAAGAAAATCAGACCGTAATCACGAACGGTTCTGGAGATTTTCTGTGTATTTCTTGGTTTTCAGAGCACGGGGGTCCGTGAGAGAGAAGACATCCCGCCGGCCCCCTGCTGATCAGGGGTAGAGGTCGGCTCATCTTCCCCCGGCTCCTGGCTCACTCTTATATAATCATTTTATCCCCTCGAATTAAACAAACAGCCGCCCGCTGTCCGCGCTCATGGGAACCTGCGGAGTCTGACACGAAGCTCACGCTATGCACATCACTTCAACAGCAAAATGCCTCGTAATCACAGGCCCTGCTGAGGCCACCAGTGCTGGAAATCTGTCAGATGGATATTACGAAATAATATCAAATCTATTATGTGTGTCTATTGGCACTGATGATTCAATGAAGAATCTCTCTCTAGTGTGTAATGTTGCTGTTTAAGCATGAAAAAGAGAGTTATTCTCTATATCTGAACTCCTGAAACGCCTCCATTGTAGTCTCGAGTTTCGACAATATTCCTCATTATAATAATTAATGCGCAGAATAAAGGGGCGGGGCCTGGGTGAGTTAGTTAGTAGTGTGATAAACTGGTGGTTATGGATAGGGGCGGGACATTTCCCAAACACACAGCACTCGACCAATCACAACACACCGATCCAGCCGACCAATCAGAGCGCGGTGTGCTTTCAGAAGGAGGGGCTTCATAGAGACAAACTAAATGGGTGTGTTTCCCAAAAAAGCATCTCAATCGTTAGCAGTTCAACGAGTCGGTGTTTCCCGAAACCATCAGTCTAACGGACATTCGCAAACCTAGGGATGGGCAACGATTAATCGCATCCAAAATAAAAGTTTGTGTTTACATAATATATGTGTGTGTAGTGTGTATAATTATTTTGTATATATAAATACCCACACATGCATGTATATATTTAAGAAATATGTGCATGTATATATTTTATATATATTTATTCACAATTAATATTATATATAAATATAAATATATTAATAACACACTTTTCTTAAATATATACATGCATCTGTGTGTATTTATATATATAAAATAATAATACACACTACACACACATATATTATGTAAACACAAACTTTTATTTTGGATGCGATTAATCGTGATTAATCGTTGCCCATCCCTAAACGACAGGCTTAGATCTCGACCTGCGTTTAGAAGTGGAGTTTCTTATTTGGCTGACGTGGACTTAATGAATTAATAATAAAAATAAATAATAAATAAATAAATAAATTAATTAATAATAAATTCTTAATAAATTCTTCTTAATAAATTCTTGGGAAAAATAAGCAAGCTGATATTCAGAACGATCTTTCATTTCAAATATGTACAAATTTCTTTCTGTCTGTCTTGAAAGAAATGAAGCGCCGTTTTTCAATAATATGCACGTGTGTGTGCTCGAGTGCGTAAGAACAAGCCTATGATTGAAAGCAAAATAAAAATTAGTCCTCAGATGCTGTGTCTGAAATTTATAGGGGAAAAAAGCTGGCATTAATTTGATATAAAATGGAGGTAGTAATCATGACTAAAGTCATGATTAAAACAGAGATTCTTGACAAAGAAAATGAAAAATAGAGCATGGTTATAACAGGAAGATGGCACACATGCAATCTAGTTTATGGACTTGCATTAAACGTAGTCACTATCATCACATCTGATGGTGTTGTGTTTCCGATGTGTACAGCTGTGGCAGAGGCTTTAGACCGGAAAACAAACGCTCTTGACACAGACAGGAAGTTAAACTGTGAAAATATGTTGTTTTGAGCAGCGTAGTCGCGTGTGTTGCGTGTTTCTGAACACCAAGCCAACTTCTACACCGAGTGTGTCGCAGTGGGATGAGATTTGAAATAGATTTAAGGTCAATGGGTTATAGGAGGTTAGCAGAACTGCAGACTCAGAATCTCATCATCAGCATCTGTGACTGGATACATTTCAATGTGCGAATGCTTAAATCCCCAACGTAAAGCATGGACAACCATTTATGGACTTATATAATGAGATTGATCACCAGCAAAACTAAAGCAGCATCCAAAATAACATACCCAACACACAAAACATAATATAATCCAGCCGTCCTGTAACTTAAACTGTACAGCGC
Organism: Cyprinella venusta; assembly: GCA_038021265.1. NCBI lineage: Eukaryota > Metazoa > Chordata > Actinopteri > Cypriniformes > Leuciscidae > Cyprinella > Cyprinella venusta. Next base: position 780,066 of record CM075885.1, read on the forward strand.
GGCGCTAGCAAAGCCAAGGTCGTGTGTTTGATTAGAAGTTACCAGAATTTAAGGAGTAGTTCCCTTTCAAAAAACTTTTGCTGATAATTTACTCACCCCCATGTCATCCAAGATGTCCATGTCTTTCTTTCTTCAGTCAAAAAAAATTAAGGTTTTTGATGAAAACGTTCCAGGATTTTCTCCATATAATGGACTTCAATGGGGACCAAACGGTTCAAGGTCCAAATGAGAGTTTCAGTGCAAACTGCAAACTGTTCAAAGGGCTTTAAACGACACCAGACGATAAATAAGGGTCTTATCAAGCGAAACGATCGCTCATTTAATAAATAAATTAAGTTTTATAAGCACGATGAACGAAATGACTCGAAATAAGATTTGTTCATTTTGATGAATGAGTTCGAACAGGAGAGTCACGAGAACAGAGCAATGCGAGCATTTGTGCTTATAAAACTTAAAGTGTTTTATTTATTTTTTAAATGCTGCTAGATAAGACCCTTATTCATCATCTGGAATCGTTTTAGCCCTTTGAAGCTGCACTGAAACTCTCATTTGGACCTTGAACCGTTTGGACCCCATTGAAGTCCATTATATGGAGAAAATCCTGGAATGTTTTCATTAAAAACCTTCATTTCTTTTCGACTGAAGAAAGAAAGACATGGACATCTTGGACGACATGGGGGTGAGTAACTCATCAGCAAAAGTTTTTTTTTTTTCGCTTTTTAATTCAGCTAATCAGCTGCATACATTTTTTATAAAGATAACAAGCTCAAAGATTACTTTCATTCCAAATACCAGGAATGTTTTTAATAGTTTTAGTTAGAGATAATAACCCTGGTCCTAGTGAAGTACACCACCACCACCACCACAAGGCCAAGAATGTAACCACAATGAGCCATGACACAAATCCAGGGAATTTTCCAGATGAACAGCAGAAATTAGCCAGGGAGGAATACGGGCATCTTTTGATATGAAGCTTTGGACCTGTAATCCTCTTACAGCTGAAAGAGCTCGGAATTCCTGGACCTGCAGGAGCAGCTGAGACGAACCTCGAAAACGCCATCAAAACTTTCCATTAATATTGTAAAAGACAAGCATATTGAACCCAGTGACTTCTAGACCCAGTTTGTGTCTGCCGAGAGCTGGGGAATGGGATTACAGCGATCAAAGCGAATCAGAGACTCCTGGATAAACTGTCCTCACTGTACATGAGACGCACAAAACCTGCCACAACAGACTAATAAAACATATGCCATCATAATATCCGGCTGCGAGATTATTCTACAAACAGGAATGGAGCGTGATTTAACCGGCACGCCAAACATCTAAAGCGCATTCCCTCAATTCCCACAGGAAATCAGCTCTGAATATGGTTATGAAATACAGTATCTGTCAGCACGGTTTACTAACACACACATAACTTCAACATGAACAACAATGTTACAATTTCCTGTGCAGGGACATCGGGGGGAACGAGACGGAAGTGACAGCGAGAATAACACATACCAAAGCTCTGTCTCACCCTGCATTACCTCACACTATTGACCAAACACAAGGTCACATGGTCTACAATCTATAGCACAACAGCGCCCATCCCGTTTTATAGCGGCGTGGGTTCTCATTTCTCCCACAGACTTTAAAAAAAGTCGTCATTACAGAATTAAAGCCATCAAACTACTTGAAAATCGGAATAAAATACAAACGCTCTGTTTAGTGTGTGTCTCTACGAACCCCACTGTGCTCTGATTGGTCGGCTGGACCAGCGCGTTATGATTGGTCGAGCACTTCCGAGCATTTTGGGGAAAAGACAGCACTAAAATGACTAACTGGAAATAAACTAAATAGGGCTGTCAAACGATTAATCACGATTAATCGCATTCAAAATAAAAGTTTGTGTTTGCGTAATATATGTGTGTGTAGTGTGTATAATTATTTTGTATATATAAATACACACACATGCATGTATATATTTAAGAAAAAATCTGAAAGTGTATACTTTATATATATTTATACTAGGGCTGTGCAAAAATTAACTGCGATTAATCGCATCCAAAATAAAAGTCTGTGTTTACATAATATAATTGTGTGTGCTGTATATAATTATTTTGTATATATAAATACAAACACATGCATGTATGTATTTAAGAAAATGTGTTATTCTTCATATAAAATATATATATATATAATATAGATTGTGTATTTATATATATATATATATATATATATATATATATACAGAATTTAAGTGCAAATAACTCTTAAATATATACACGCATGCAAAGGTATTTATATATACAAAATAATTATATAGAGCACACACAAATATATTATGTAAACACAGACTTTTATTTTGATTGCGATTAATCGCAATTGATTTTTGCACAGCCCTAATTTATACATAATTAATATTATGTATAAATATAAATATTTGATATATTAAGAACACTTTTTTCTTAAATATATACAAGCATGTGCGTCTATTTATATATACAACATAATCATACACACTACGCCCACATATATTAAGTAAACACAAAATTTTATTTTGGATGCAATTAATCGCGATTAATCGTTTGACAGCCCTAAAACTAAAATTAAAAATAAACATACGAAATGACCAAAAAAAAAATACTAAAATGACCAAGAAAACGAATACAAATTATTAAAAAAACTGAATACAATGCTCACTTCGATCTATCAAGCTGCTATTGCTTTCCAGTAGCCCTTTGTCTCAGATGTGTTTGTTTCTGAACAGTGTCATTTATCTCTTTGTGCACAAGGACAAAACCAGATTGGCGTCATCAGCTAATAAACGTGGCATCGTTGTGGCCAGGTGCTGCTCACACAGATAAAAAAGGGCTGTGTTTCATTTTCATCTGAATCACATGACAGCGAGCGCAGCTCAGCCCATCCCACCCATCCCGATGCACTTGGGAATTTTCCATTCCTTGTTTTGCTTTTCTCAAGGTTACGTTCACAGCGGTCCACTGAGCTTAATGTTTTTATAAAGCAGTGATCACCCACGGCCCGAAAGAAGACATGACGTTAGTGTCCTGTTCTCTGGGTAAATGTAAAAAAATAAAAACGCCCACACTGGGTCACACTTAAGCCTATTATACAGGACTGTGGATTAACTGTGTCTCCCTTCCTGTTAAATGAGGCCAAAGACATGAACGCCTTGATCAGATGCTTACTGTGACATTAAGTGACGGCTTGATCAGGATTCATCCCGCCTGTATCTCGCAGTCTCGTTCTGGGAATCTGAGCAGAGCAAGTGGAAGCAGAGATTTAAAGGAACAGTACACCTGAAAAAAAAAAAAAAGATCATTTAGACGACTCTGTTCTCCATACAGTTGATGAACAAAAGCACACACAATTTTTTTCATAGACAAACATTTCCAGTTAATAGAGCGCCTAAGCCCCTCGCCTCCCGGTCGACCACCTATTTCGTTCAAATACTGTATGGTAGTCAATGGCGAGAGACAACAAATATTTTGATCTTGTTTGAATTTTGCCCTGAATTACACATATGATCTTTTAAATTGAAAAAGACGTAATTACAAAGACTAAAAAACAACATTTTTTATATATTCATTAATAAAACAAAGTTGTAATTACACAAACATCAAATTTATGCTGGCTAATTACGACGTTTACCCTGTTATCATAACACTGAACAACTAAACACAGGCATGTCTCAACCATACTGGCCACGCTGCACATTTCTCTAGATTTTGCAATGACCTTGCATGACATAATATCAGGAAATATGCCAGTTTTTAGGGCACAGAGTAATGTTTGTGATGATAGCAGTTAATTTTAACAGTCACATAAGAATAATAAGCTATTCATTGTGGAGTAATTATCTTAGGGGAAAAAAAACTATCAAAGAAGACACTAATATATATTTGCACAACAAAAATCACAACTTGTGCTTGCTGCACACCCAAGTTATTTGGGGCATCTCGACTACACCTATGTCTCAACTGTGCACAACACTCTACTCAACACTCCACACATTCACATGCTTTGTAATGATGATCTTATAATTATTTACAACTGAAATGGGGAGCAGGGGAAGAGACTGTTTCAGAAAGGCAGTAATTTTGCACATGAACGTTAGATGATTGATTTATGCGTTTCATGCATGGGTGCCAAGTGAGGTGTCCAACCCTCTAGCTCAGGTGTGAGTTATTGACACGGACATCTAACCAGAGGTTAGAAAGTAAGGAGAAAAACTAACAGAGGTGTCACAGATCACGTAGATCACGGCGCCCGAGGGCAAACAATAACATTACAACAGAAAAACATAAAAAACGTACATTAATGGAGGCGCTTGAGCCATTGGACTGTTTTAACTTGAGACCAACCACCCCGAACACTTAGCTTAGCACGACTGTCAACACTAGGCCGCGACGCGTTCACACGGTCATTCACAGTTCGTTAATTACGTGACTGACTACCGCATTCTATAACCGAAATATGTACGATAATAACTCAGTTTTTGTACGTGTTTTTTGTAACTTACCGATATGTGTGCTGCGTGTCATCCGTCCTCAACCGGAGTTGCTCCAGTCAGATTTGACGCTCCATGATTGGTCGGCTAGGGACGACGCCATCTTTGATATTTACTTCAGTCTTGTTGTTGTAAAATTTACACGAACCTGTTCTTATAAATGTATGTTATAGAATGTTATTAAATGGATGTATCTTATCGTGAACAAACTTATCAGTGGTGGGTGAAGTACACAAATCAATTAGCCTACTCATCGAGTAAACGTGGAGAAATATATTACTCCAGTAAAATTAAGTAGGCTTCAATTTTGCTTGAGTTTCTTGAGTTCCTTTGCCCATATAATCCATAAAGGGACAGTTCACACAAAAATTAAAACTAGCCATGATGATTTATTAGTTCAGTAGTTCTCAATTCCAACTCCTCAGGACTGCTCTGCACATTTCGCATCAATTTATGGCAAAATAGTAGGCTAACCTCATTTATCGATCTACTCTAAACCAAACTGGTCTTCCAGTGAAAATGACAGAATTCTCTCTGGTGTTGTATGCGGGATTTTTCTAAATCACACCCCTGGAAGCTTGCATTCATCTCAACTGTTCTCAAAGTCAAATCTTTCAGACGTCACTGAACAAAAATTGGTAACCCAAAAATGATTAGGGCAAGTTGCATTTTGCATGGATAACACATATTTTCTTAAAAGGTCTGATGGCATCTTGATCTGTACACCATTCTGGATTTCTTGGATTACAAACAAACTAAACAAAAAAACAACAACAATAAACTCTAAGGGTTCCCAGGAGAAACATTAGTAAAAAAAAAAAAAAGTCCATTAATGCAATTTCTGAAAAAAGGACATTCTGAACAAACATTCAAATGATAAACAATGGTAAGATAATAACTGGACCACACCCTTCAGGTGTTCCTGCCAGTTTCAGTTAATCAATCAATTAATTAACGACCATGCATTTCTGTGACAGTTTGTTTGTTTACTCCAGAACAGCAACGTACCAAAATAATCGATCATTTACAGAGTAAAAGTACGCTGTGCTCCTGCACACAAACCACAAACAAACACACTCCGTACATTATGATGTAATCACTGGGAAAAGTAGTAAACAAAAATTATAGCCTATTTGGTTTTTCAAGTCATAAATATGGCAAAAATATTGCTGAATCACCCTATATGCATTCGTTTATTCCAACAAAAAAAGCAATTACCTTTAAGCTAACAATTATCACAGTGTAGCATGAGTTTTGCACCAGCAAGAACAAAAAATGTGCATTTATTGTGAAATTAGTGTGCAAACAAACAATACCCACTTACAAATAGTTCAAAGTCACAGATTAATAAATGACACTCAGCTTCATTCAAAAGCTGCTGAGTCAACCTGACATGGCCGTATGCTCACGTTACCTGCGCTGTTACTACAGGTGAAGCGTTGAGTGTGTGTGTGTGAGAGAGAGAGTGACAGTGCAAGCTTCCCTCATGCATGATATTGTCGTGGGGTTAAAATCACCTTAGTCATAGTGATCCTATTCATAAATGAACCATTAACACAGTATGGATAATTAATCAATGATTGAATCTCTTTTTCTTCAGGATGCAGCTTTAACAATGGACGTCAAGTGGTGACACAACACACCAACGTTATTTATCATCCATCATAAAGTCAACAAATACACCCTACAAATCAAACACAGAAATCTATTCATATCTTCACATCGTGGTGAACAGAAACCACACTCCCATTTTCTCCAAAAGCAAAATAAAATATATGTAAAGGCAATAAAATGCAAATTAAACTGTAAATAGATTTACATATTTTTTTTTTACAAGAAAACACTATTTTAGCCATGTTTATTACTTATGTTTTGTTATTTGTAATTAATTGTCAAATTTACTAGCGAGTTTATTTCATTCAAATTCTTACTTTTTTCAATTTTTTAAGAATGAATATATATATAAAAAATCTTAACACATCATCACAGCCTATGAAAAGCTCCTAAATAAACATGTTGTTGTCTATGTGTCTCAGTCTAGATGTTTATCCTCACTCGACGTGTTTATTGAGTGTGTGTGGGTCATTTTCTGTGAGCTTGTGCACACATGTCCTCGACACACCCTGGAAACGGAGGAAACACAATCCTCACATGACCTCATCGGTCTCGACGCTACATCCACGGTCATTTATGGTGTAAATTAAGCTTTCGGTCTGACACAGTTAACCCTTAAATATGAATATCATTATTACATACTCAGGTCTTTAGTGGCCCCTGTCTATAACTAACGCGGATGAATCTCTAAATGCAGCAATACTAGGCCATAAAACTCTCCTGATATTTAATTACAATGAGAAAAGAATAAAATAAAGCATATTTCATTACCTTCTTTCAATATGAGATCCTGCATGACTTTTATTGTCAGAGCTATAACTAATAAGTAAGTCAATAATACTTCTGACAGTATGCTTGATAATTGCACTTATTGAGTCATCAGAGATTCAATTATTGTTGCGTAAAAAACAAAACACTATTTCATAGACTCTCCTGTTCGAACACTTTTTTTGAGTCATGACTCGAAGGGTCCTTGATAAGACCCTCATTCATCATCCGGTGTCGTTTAAAGCTGCACTGAAACTGTCTTTTGGACCTTGAACCGTTTGGTCCCCATTGAAGTCCATTATATGGAGAAAATCCTGGAATGTTTTCATCAAAAACCTTAACTTCTTTTCGTCTGAAGAAAGAAAGACGTGGACATCTTGGACGACATGCGGGAGAGTAAATTATCAACAAAAGTTTTTTAAAAAACTGAACTACTCCTTTAACGTGACCTTTACCTTTATTATGATTAAAGCACAACTCACTCACTGCATGAACACACTCATCACACACATCAAATTCATTCCACTTGTGAAGAAATGGCATTTCTCTTGACTAATTAGGCTTTAATAACAGGTGTGGTTTTAATCAGGCATCACCTCGGCATCTCATCTCTGATGATTATAGCATGAATCAAGGGATTGTGTGAAGATAATAGAGGTGAAGGACGTCTTTTGCGGGTCATTGTAGGGTTGGGTTCAAAAAAGTGCTACTTCCAAACATGAATCTGCCGCTTTCCTGTTCCTGTGTTGACACGTCCTTTTAAAACAAGGAGTTTCCATGGGTCATAAAGGCTCCTCCTGGTCACTGCCGCTTGTTAAGGCAAGTTTTGCAGGACGTCCCATAGGAATGAGCCTAATTCCCTGAACGAGGGCGTTGTCAATCTAGACAGTGTTTAATTAAACAAAAATGCATCTGCGTCTGTGTGAGAGAGAGAGTTATGACTCAGCAATGTCTCAAAAACTTGATTCTTGCTGACCTCACACACTGTTGTGATGCTGAGATGTTAGAAACGCACAGAACTGCAGTTTTAGCTTCAATAGAGCATCTTTTCAAAGTTATTATGATCTATGAAGTCTTGTGTGATTTATGCTGCGGTAAATTCTACATTACAGAGGAAAACACCATTATGAGACATAATAAAGTACATTCTTAACATTATTAAAACTTTCTCTCTCTTAAAGGAGTAGTTCACTTTTTTAAAAAAAAAAAACTTTTGCTGATAATTTACTCACCCCCGTGTCGTCCAAGATGTCCATGTCTTTCTTTCTTCGGTGGAAAAGAAATTAAGGTTTTTAATGAAAACATTCCAGGATTTTTCTCCATATAATGGACTTCAATGGGGTCCAAACGGTTCAAGGTCCAAATGAGAGTTTCAGTGCAAACTGTTCAAAGGGCTTTAAACGATTCCAGACGATGAATAAGGGTCTTATCAAGCGAAACGATCACTCATTTAATAAATAAATAACAAAGTTTAAGTTTTATAAGCTCAAATGCTCGCCTTGCTCTGTTCTGTGATGTGCATTCGTGACTCTATTCGAACTCGTTCATCAAAATGAATGAATCTTTTGTCGAGTCATTTGGTTCATTCAACGAACGAAATGAACGAGTTGACTCGGGAAAAGATTAGATTTTTTTTAAAAAAGTGAACGAATCCTTTAACTTTCAACAAGCCTCTCCTTTACATTCCTCAAAATATTCAAATGCATAGTGTTTTCATTCAGGTCCTCTTTTAAAGATCTAAATAGAGTAGCATGTGACGTGCAGAACTCTATGTTCTGCATTTTTAGGTGTCTCCAACACAGATTTCGTAGGTTTATGTGTTGAATATGTTTCTTGTGTAACGTGTGCCGGATTAACCCAGTCAAATTCCTCAAACGTGAGGAGAGGCTCTGAAATGTAGGTTCACATGTGACTTGCAAAATGCAGAAAAAGCAGTAGATCACTGACACGAGCTGCTTGATCGGTAAATCGATTACATAGTGATTTCCTTACATGCATGTCAATAAAAAAAAAAAAAAAATCACATTTTACATCGCATCTCTAAATATTTTTAAAAAATCTGTTTACACTATTCAGATCAGTTCAGTTCAACAATTGTGTAAAGTTGATTGAATTTGAAGCAAGTTCAGGTCAGCTAAAAGACAATAGTGTCATTCTTCATCTCAGACAGTGTCAGTGGAGTAAAACTGATAATGTTTCTGGATATTAAGTGTCTGAAACGAGCATCTGATGATCAGTCACAACAGACGGACATGTGATGATCGGCCAGATGTGTGTGTGTGTGGTGGTCTTATGTAACCAGCTGTTGACACGATTCATGCTGAGACAGTGACCTGCATCCTGACCGAGAACACACACACACACACACATTTTTCTACCTATTCTCTCATTGTGAGGACATTCCAACACAATGTTTTTATGCATATTTGTTAATATTGTCTCTACACTAACCCGACCCATCACACAAAACCTTCTGCATTTTTAATAAAACATTGTTTAATATGCTTTTTAGACTTTTTTAATACAAGGATTCGTATAAACCACGTTTTCCTTGTACCAGTGTGTCATTATACAAATAACATGACCTCATAAATCAAATAAACATGCACACACACACACACAGAAATATGCACAAATAAATCTCATTTCTAGGGCTATTAAAATAATAAGTTAAATATTATTTTAATGAAACGTGTTGCCTTAATGATAACCAAGTAATTATACTATATACATTTATGAGATGCATTATATTATTTCTGTTACTATGGTAACACTTTCTCCATCAGTGAAAACACAGAGAGTGACGTGGTTTCACATTTCTTTATTTTCATGTTACATAATATGGAAACAGCTTCAGTGATACAAAAATCCCCCAGTGAGGTGGCAGCTCGTGATTGGCCGAGCCGCAGGAGGTCGCAGCCGATTGGCTCGGCGTTTGTTTACGCGTGTATTACGATGGTTTCGCCTCATCTCCTCGGCCAGAGAAACACTGGGATGCGGAGTTCATTTCACATTACCAAAATACATGTAAACTGTTACAGTTCGTACATTCAAAGACAATTTTATCCGTCACAATCTTTCCTGAAGGAAACAGAGCGTAAACGTGCTTAAAATGTTGACTTTAAAACACATAACTCGCTCTTAACAAAACGTTTGATACGTGGTTAACGGTGGAAGACAAATACTAGGGCTGGGTATTGACACGAATTTCACAATTCAATTTCGATTCAATATCGATTATTTTAGATATCAGTTACATTAAATGCCAAAAATTTCTCAAGGGAATCAAATCTCTGAACTAATGCTGTAAATTATGGGAGTCTAGTTGTAGCCTATAGGCTTCATTAGCCTAATATGAAGGTAATAATCAACTGTTTTGTAGCTATACAAACACTTAAATTACACTTTTATTTATTTTTATAATAAGAAGAATATATGAAATATAATGCATATGTAATATAGTGTATATATTTAGCAAAATGCTCCTCTCTAGAGTTATTTTTCTAGCTGACTAACGAGTTTATGTGGGTTTTCTGAGGTAAATATGACAAAATGCTATTTTTGTTTTTGAATTTCTAAAGAAAATGAACGTAATTTGAAAATTGAGACTTTGTTTCATATCAACAGTAACAAAGGACAAAGATTATTGTGAGTTTTTGGATACGCGCAGCCGCGATACAATGATCCATTCATTCAAATGAAACAGGATGACTAATCGATTCAAGAATCGATATCGGTTCGTAAAATGAGAATCGATTAATATCGAGAAATCGATATTCATTACCCAGCCCTAACAAATACTGCTGAGAGAAAAACACAATCTGATGGTTTCAAACGCTCATCTTTGAGGCTCTCTGTACCATTTCAGCTGATAACTCTAATCAAGTAACATACAAACAAAACAAAAACACGCAACTCCATTTTTCAGTTCGTCATAAAAACCACGGAGAAGGAAATATAGAAATACAATGGCTTTTCTACAAATTTACAAAAGAAAAAAAAAGGCATGATGGCACCAACATCTAAAATATAATACTAAAACTCTACTGGTGAACATCTGATGTGTCGTCCCTTCCAAAAAACAAAACACTATGTACAAACCATATACAATGTCCAAAAAGACCATGTTTGTGATTTAAAACATGCAAAAATATCATACCATTTCATTTGAAATATCTGCTTTATGAGTAAGTAGATCACCAAAGGATCTTTAAATATCGTCCGCTTCGGCTGAACCGGCGCACGCACAAACCCGTTTCAGCGCGGATGAGACGGAGACGCGACGGTCTCGCTTCTGTAAACGTCGTCGTTTTGCTCCAGCAAGGCAGTGTCGTCAGATAAAGCACGGAAAGATGGAAAAGGCACGATCTCGGATTGACAGTACAAGCTGATTTGCTCTGTTAAAGAGGACCTGTTCTGCTCTTTCACAAAGGTTTGATGATGTTTTTTTCCTGCTTGAATGTTGATTATTCTCCTTATATTCTCTATTGTTGCGGCTCCTCTCTTCCCAGTCTGTCAGTAACGCTCTGTTTACTTTCTGTTTCTATGAAGCCCCTCCTTCTAAAAGCACACTGTGCTCTGATTGGTCGGCTGGATCAGTGTGTTGTGACTGGTCGAGTGCTGTGTGTTTGTGAAATGTCCCGCCCCTTTCCATAACCGCCAGTTTAACACACTACTAACTAACTCAACCAGGCCCCGCCCCTTTATTCTGCGCATTAATTATTATAATGAGGAATATTGTGTGTTCCCGGACGAAACTCGAGACTAGAGGCGTTTCAGGAGTTCAGAAACACTGATATAGAGAATAACTCTCTTTTTCATGCTAAAACAGCAACATTACACACTGGAGAATGATGAACATGTAATAAAAGCAGAATAGGTCCTCTTTAACATCAGGTCAGGGCCTGCGCGCGAGTGAACTGTAATTAATGAGTCAGCGGATGCAGATTCTCATAAAAAAACGCTGCATTGACCCTTTGGTGTGGCGTTCGGCGGATCTCGACTCGAAAAGCATGCAAGCATCACATTCAGTTCACTGACGGAGCTTAAACACTTTAAAGTCCTCCAGATGAAGAGAACGAGTCAGAAATCTCATCAGGAAGTGGTTCAGCTGTGCGGGTCTGGGTTTATGCATCAGTTTGAGAGGACAAAGCGGAGCTCTTGTGGACTGACTGTTCGCACAACCTTCATTTTGGTACAAAAATAGTATAATTGGACCTCCCTCCCTCCCTCTCAAAGAGGAAATATGATTCAAACGATAATATTAAACGAATAATTCACTCAAAGATGAAAATCGTCACCATCTACTTGTCTTTTACAGCAAGGCAATGACTGAGGTTTGATGTTTTGAGTGAACTATTCGACTATCAGTGACCAATAAAGTCAGCTAGTGAAGGCAAACGTGATTCGGAAAACTTTGTTGACGTGCCCTGATAAGAGTTCAGAAGTGCTTATTTGATGAAGCAATCTCTCTCTCCGTCTTTCACATTCGTGATGAGCGATGGACCAGAGATCCGAGTGCTGAGGAAACACACAGGAGGACTGAGGGAGAGAGAGAGAGGTGTGTGTGTTCTGAGATGATCTCCGGGATCGGGGTTAGTGAGCACCTTTAGAGCCGGGTGGGTTGTGGATCCAGTCCAGGGCGATCAGAGACAAACTGCCGATCATGAAGAACACACCGAACACCAGGAAAATGGCGGCCTGTAGATAATAATATCATAATGTAACAAAACATAACATAACATAATATAACATAATATAATAAAATATAATATAATAAAATATAATAAATATAATATAACATAACATAACATAATATAATATAATATAATATAATCTGGTCATGAAGATATATGAAGATACCATTCACAATACATACACATGTGTGTATGTATTGTGGCTGGTATTTTCATATATTCTATTATATTAAATTCTATTATATAACTTTTTTGCATCATCTTCCTCTTCATATATACAGTATATATATATATATATATATATATATATATATATATATTTATATAATAAATGTACACATACACAATGTTATACAAGTCATATAAAATATTATATGAAGAAACTAACCACCAGATAAAATTACATATACTATATTATGTGTATATACTATATATATTTATTATATAAATAAATAAATAAAAAAAAAAATATATATATATAATAAATGTACACAATATTATATAAGTCATATAAAATATTATATATGAAGAAACTAACCACCAGATAAAATTATACTATATTATGTGTATATACTATTTATATTTATTATATAAATATATATATATAATACATGTACAAAATATTATATAATTCATATAAAATATTATATTATTATATATTATATTTAGAACACCAGATAAACTTATACATATATATATATATATATATATATATATATATATATATATATATATGTAGTTTTATTTATATGGTTTGCATCATATGTAATATATTTCTCATTGCATCCATGTATGCCAATGATGCCAATAATATTACATATGATGCCAACCAACCAACCACACACACACACACACACACACACACACACACACATATATATATATATATGAAGAGTTCAGATGCAAAAGCCTCTAAATGCCATTTGAAATTTTCTTCTAGAATGATCATTTTTATCAAGCTTGTATATTTATGTTCAGTAATTTCACTTGAATGGCAATGAAGATTACCTATTAATTGTCATTTAAGTGAAATTAAGTGAGTTTGATAAAAATGATCATTTTAGAAGAAAATTTCCAATGGCACTTAGAGGCTTTTGCATCTGAACTCTTCATATATATATATATATATATATATATATATATATATATATATATATATATATATATATATACATATATATGATTGTGCTATTTGTGCTACACCAAATCATATCTGTAATATGTTGTGTACGTACAGATATTTTCTGAGGAGATCTGAGTGGGATGCTCTTGACCAGCCGCAGGTAAAACGCCGCGGGGAGGATGAAGATGAGCATGGTGGCCGCAGACGAGCCTGCAGGAGGTAGAGTGGGACATGAGTGTTACCGTGGGAACAGGCCAATCTACAGCACGTCTGGAGGAGCACTGACCGATGAAGCCGAAGATGTCTCTGATGGTGGGCACGAAGATCACCAGGAGGTTGTTGAAGGCCAGAACGGCGGCAGCGATGAGGAAGTGTCGGATCCAGCTGAACTCTTTCCCTGCGAAACACAGCGTGATGACCGACGAACGAATCTGCACACACACACACACAAATCAGTCAGAAATATATCAAATCACACTATTTATTTTACAATACTTCTGAAAAGCACACTGTGCTCTGATTGGTCGGCTGGATCAGTGTGTTGTGATTGGTTGAGTGCTTCGAGTGTGTTTGGGACAAAACATCGCTTAATGACAAAAGGGATATATAAATATTTATATAGTTTAAAAGATAAAAATATAAATAATGTAATATGAAAATAGAAATTAACTAAACATTAAATGTAAGAAAAAAAATAAACACATTTTTTTGGGGGTGTAATTAATTAATAATAATTAATATTAACAAAAGTATCACATTTTTGGTTAAAATAAGTTTAACGTTTTTTCTTTTTCATTTATTGTATGAATATATAACAAACAAAAAACACTGTTAAAAATGTGTGTATATACTGTATGTATATAAATAAAAGTATAAATGTAACAGTTTTAAAAAATAAATCTATATATTTTTTTAAGAATTTTATAATTTTTTTTAACAATATCTGTTAAAAATTTGTGTGTATGAACTATAAATGCAAACATAAGTAGATGATGTGGGCCTTTTTGTTGTTGTAATAAATATCGTTCTAGACAGGGATAAAATACATATTATTAATATGCTCTGTGGTCAAAAATCTGAATTTGAAAACATGCTTGAAATGCTGAATCTGCACAGACGGCCAACGAGTCCAGAACAACTTTAGAGGATCCCAAACTAATGAAAAGAAAATAACCTCATATATGAACACGATTTTCTATTTAGATTTAATGGAATTCCTTTGAGAACTAATATTACAGTTATGAACTCCCTCGAGCACTACACACACACACACACACACACACACACACAGAAGTCACTGAATGGACCAGGAGAAGGTGAGTGAGTGAACGATCTGAGCGCAGGTCACAGGACCCGAACTGATCCGCTCAGAGCATGAGAACCGGCTCACACTGGGGCAAAGTTCATCACACACACACACACACACACACACACGTGGGCGGGGCCGGACACAGGATTACTGGTGTAACTGTGTGGTAGAGTTGCATCAGCCAACAGCAGCAGAAGCGTCAGACCGACAGTTCAAAGAGAGAAAACTTTCCTTCCAGCCAATGAAACTCAGTCGTGTTGCTTTTACTTTACACCTATACACACACACACACGTTAATGTAGACAACACTAAATCTGCATCTGAAACCAGCGTCTCACTTTAAAACTCGTCACATGATCGGTTGCATCTACACTGCAACAAAAAAAAGTTTTTGTCTTGTTTTCCAGTGCAAATATCTAAACATTTGTGAAGCAAAATACATTTAGAAGACACAGATACATTATTGAGACAAGCTAATGTAACCGAGTTTATACTTAAAACAAGAACATAAGCTAACGGGATCAGAAATAAACTTACATAATAAATAGAGAAAACTTGTCATTTTGCTTCTCAAGTAAATTTATCTTGTACTGTACTAAAAAAATACAATATATAAAAAACTATACATTTAAAGTTAATACAAGACAAAAAACTAATATATATATATATATATATATATATATATATTATATGTGACAAAATATTAAAAATATATTAAAGTGTATACAAATATATATATATAAAATAGTAATATTAAAATATATAGTGTATTAATATATTAAAATGAAAAAAAAATCCATATTGTAAAAATATAACAATATTTTTTATTTTTTTTAACAATAAATGTTGCAAGTAGCAAATACATGTATGAACGATAACTGCAAAAATAACTAATACAAGACAAAAAAACTAATATATATAAATAATGTAACAAAATATTTAAAATATATTAAAGTGTATACAAATATATATATAAAATAGTAATATTAAAATATATAGTGTATTAATATATTAAAATGAAAAAAAAATCATTTTGTAAAAATATAGCAATATTTTTAATTTTTTTAACAATAAATGTTGCAAGTAGCAAATACATGTATGAACTATAACTGCAAAAATAACTAAGACAAGACAAAAAACTAATATATATATATATATATATATATATATAAATAATATAACAAAATATTTAAAAAATATGAAAGTGTATACAAATATATCTATATAAAATAGTAATATTAAAATATATAGTGTATTAATATATTAAAATGAAAAAAAACATTTTGTAAAAATATAGCAATATTTTAAAAAAAAATTTTAACGATAAATGTTGCAAGTAGCAAATACATGTATGAACTACAACTGCAAAAATAACTCTGATGTGGGTGTTGGTTGTAACACTGTAAATATGATGCTAGAAAGGGAAAATAGAGATAATGTAAGAAGGAGACGACGTTGATTGATGTAGTTCTCGGTTATGGTTACGAGTTGGTCGTTGTGTAAACTCAGGAAGCAGACGGATAGCGTTGCGTAACCGTCTGGGATCAGACACACCGCTCCGCGACTCTCACACACAGCCGAGGTTTCTGGCCGTCACCTGCGTGCCACATTTCCCAGAGTCTCACCGGAGCCGACGTGTGACATTCCCCGCGCGACCCCCGGCTGGACTCGTCTGAGAGTCATCGCGAGGACAGCGGCGGACGCACACGCATCGCTCACGCCTCGTTACACAAGACCCCATCGCTTCGTCTCGTATAGTGTGTGTGTCGTAGCGGACGACGGGTTCCATCAAGAGCGAGTGTGCGAGTGTGTGTGTGTGAGTGTGTGAGTTTGTGTTTGTGAGTGTTTGTGTGTGTGAGTGAGTTTATGCAAGTTATTGAGTGTGTGTGTATGTGTGCGAGTGAGTTTGTCATGTGACACTGAAGACTGGAGTAAAGATGCTCAAAATACACAGGAATAAATTCAATTTGAACATATTTTCATAATAAAAACAGCTATTATAAATGGTAATAATATTTCACAGTTTATACTGTATTTTTGAAGGAATAAATGTTTTGCTAAAGTTCAGCTAGAGACTTACAAAAATCTTACTGACACCAAACTTCTGGACATTAGTGTATATAATTACACACTGCTCTTGATGGCTGGTTTCAAGGCATTGTTATTAGTTATAATAGTATATATAGAAATATAATATAGCGGTGTGCAGTCAGTGTATATTTACACGTCGCTCACATCATCACACTGAGCTCATTGTGTTTTCTGCCACTTCTGCTTTTTTGTTTAAAAATACTATAATCTGAGAAACGTCTGGAAGATGTTGTGGCTCTGGAGACTCGTTGAGTAGACACACACACACACACACACACACATTGAGCCTCAGTGTTGTTTAGTTACTGTAAAAGAGCAGCTTAGCTTGCTAGCTTCAAAGAAGTGCCTCTGAAAATAGTTTCTGAGCTCACACACACAGAGGAAGCTAAAGAGATCAGTCATCGACCACTAAACCAGATCAAGGTGAGCCATTCTGTAGAACACAAACCACACGTGTGTGTTGTGGAGGAGAACCAGCCCAGACCCTACAACACACACACACACACACACACACACACCAATGAAGGCAGAAACGTCAATATTAAGAGTAGCTGAAGAGTTCTCTCAGTCAGCCTGAAGCACAGGACGTGATCGTGAGAGTGAAGCTCATTGACCCTAATAAGCCCTGACGTGACCTTTGACCCCGGGCTGCACTGACCCCACATTAATCACAGTGGCGTTTGTCTATTAAAGACAGACAGACCGGCGTAATCACAGCGGCAAAGCTCCAAGATAAATATATATTAAAATAATTAAAACAAATATTAATATAATTTTTTTAAACTGCTAATATTTTTCATTATTAACATTAAAAATTTATATATACAAACTTAATAATATGTTACCAATAACATCAGATATGTAATAACAGGTCAAATTTTTAGAAGAATATTAGATTTAAACAATAAATGTGTGCAAAATGTTTTAAATTGTAAGTAATGTTGAAAATATATTTTGATTCATATATTTTATTATATTTTATAAATTAATATATTTAATGTGAATATATATAAATGTTACAAAAAACACCTAATGTATAATTAAAACAATGAACAATGATATTAATATACTTATAATTAATATAATCATATCATATTTAAAAAATACTTAATTAGTTTAAGTATAAATGTGTTTAAAAATGTTTTTAAATATTCTAAATATATTAAATGATCTAAAATATATTAAAAGAGAAATTATATATATATTCACATTTAATAATAAACGGTAATTGTTAAAAAGTTAAATCTATTGTCTAATTAAAAATAATATATTAACATTTTTTAAAAGAATATGTATATATAAAATATGAATATATTATTATATTATATTTTAAATATATATATAATCTTTTATATAGGATATATAAGATTATAATTAAATTATTATAACAATAAAAAATGCAATATAAAAAATAAATTATACATATATTTTTTAACAATCCAGTTTATAAACTCATACAGTTTATAATAATACACTCAGCAGATTTATTAAAAGTGTGATAAATGGACCTGTCCATCTACAGATGCGTTGATCAGGACTGATACACACACACACACACTGGACCGGTGTAACCGGAGCTGGACGGCCCGAGGGGCTGTATAAGGACACGGCCCACACACACCTGTCACCGCTCAGACACACACTGTGCCCATTCATGGCAGACAGCCTTGATCCACAGCAGTGTGTGTGTGAGATCACCGATACACATCACTCACATATCAGTCCTGACCAGTTTCCCACAGTCCTGCACTCTCAACAGCGGCCCGCACTGATCCGGCCAATCAGAGACACCACAATCGAACAATTGCACAATATGTATAGAGAGAGAGAGAGAGAGATTTGGAGAAATGGAAGAGTAAACCATGACTACAACAAAACTGTGTGCTGTGTTTTTGTTTGTGTTAGTGAGTGTAGTCTGCGAGTGGGACTCAAGGTCTCCGCGGCCCTCAGACGGAGCAACAGGAACCCCCCCCACACACACACACACACACACACACACACTGTGACATTTAAGAGCAACTCCAAGGCCAAGAACTCCTTGGAAACACAAAATGTCAAATCTCACAAACTCTACAACCCCTGATCTCAAGCCCAACTGAACTGCACATGTGTGTGTGTGTGTGTGTGTGTGTTATCATATCAGTGTGTCATACGAGCCGTTTGCTGTTTTAAATGAACTGGAGGGCGGGCCTCAGTTTTGTGCAGCTTTTGAGAAAATATTTTAAACAAAACAATGAAATAATACTGGCTAGACCTGAAAACCCATATTTCTCAATCCTAAACTGAGTGTGTTTGAGTGTGTTGGGCGCCATCTGTGGCCACACACTGT
Source organism: Cyprinella venusta (assembly GCA_038021265.1). Taxonomy (NCBI): domain Eukaryota; kingdom Metazoa; phylum Chordata; class Actinopteri; order Cypriniformes; family Leuciscidae; genus Cyprinella; species Cyprinella venusta. Next base: position 799,509 of record CM075885.1, read on the forward strand.
CACTGCAGTCTTGGCAAGGTCACTGCACTGCATCAGGTAATATTCCATTCCCTTTGCTCGCCCCGCCCTCGGTGTGTGAGAGAGAGAGAGAGAGAGAGGAAGGGGCTTATAAAGAGAGAGAGGAAAAGCAGCTCTCAGACTCCCTCTGTCGGTCACATGACAGAACGATGTTGATAACTGTAGTCTATAGTAGATGCTGGTTTTGGTATCGAATGAACAGCGCAACTGATGACTGATATGATACTGATTAATATGATATAATTTAATTGGGGCATAAGAAACACGCACTGATATTGTGGAAATGAATTAAACATTTACATTACACAATATTTCATACAATACACCCACACAAACATTCACTAACAAACATTACATTCACTAAACTATCCATTGACAAGGCTTCCAAAAACATTTTATGAGGTATATATATATATATATACATATAAATTCCTTATTTTTAAGGATTTTTTATATTATTTTATATATATTATTTTATTTTATATTTATCTTATTTTTTATTATATATTTTACATATATATATATATATATATATATATATATATATATTTAATTTATTAATGTATTTTTCCCCCTATTTTTGTAACTATAATAATAATAAAATAATAATAATAACACACACACACACACACACACATAAATTCCTTATTTTTAAGGATTTTTTTATTATATATTTTTTATATATATTAATTTTATATTTATCTTATTTTTTATAATATATATATATATATGTGTTACTATAATAATAATCACACACACACACACACATATTAATATATATATAGATATATATAATATAAATTATTTTTATAGGATTTTTTTATTACATACATATATATATATATATATATATATATATATATATATATATATATATATATATATAATTTTATTTTACATTTATCTTATTTTTTATTAAATATTTCACATACATATATATATATATATATTTTTAAATTTATTTATTTATTTATGTCCCCCCCCCCTATTTTTGTTAAAATAATATATAACAACATATAATTTTTTTGTTATAATAATATATAACTATAATAATAACATACACACACACACACACACATATACGTGTATATATATATATATATATATATATATATATATGTTTGCTACCGGACATTATGCTATTTAAATTACTTAATATATTATAATATCATACAATATTATAATTTACACTTTTTAATTATAATATTATGATTTATAAATGAATTAACATTTAAATACACATTTAAATTCTGAGCTCTTGATCTTAAGAGAGCAGGGCCCTCTGGTGGACATTTACAGCACTGCAGACCCAACAGGAGGATATAAAAACACATGAGAAAGCAGTGATGTGTCATCAGAGGAGTGTGTGTGTGTGTGTGTGTTGGTACTCACAGGGAAGAGCACGATGGGAACGGTGAGCGTCACTGCCGTCAGCACAGCCAGACGCACCATCAGGAGCATGGTGTCGAACTTGTAGACCTTGATGAAGGTGTGCAGCAGCTCGGCCTCCACGTGATCTGAGACACAGAGTGTGTGTGTGTGTGTGTGTGTGTTCAGCAACAAGGAACTTCTCCACTGGAATGTTTGATGGCGTAAGAGTGTTTAAGGTGTGTTACCGTAAAACGTGAGGTATCCGAACAGGGCGGAGAACAGGTACATCACCAGCATGGCCAAGATGGAGAGGTTGGACACCGCCTGCATCTTCTTACGAGAGCGACTGAGGAGGAAAACACACACACACACACACAGGTCACATTCACACATCTGAGAGGCCATCTAATGTACGATTCTATCGATATGAGCTGGTGTTAATGATCCGCATCAGTGTGTGTGTGTGTGTGTGTGTCCTCACTCTTTGAGTTCACTGTAGATGGGCAGAACTTCAGGATGACACACGAACGCGAAGGCGAGGATGGGAAGTGTGTAAGCGGTCTGAAAGATAAACATAATGAACACCATGAAGCTCTTCACACACACACACACTGTCATACACACATATGCACACACTCTCTCTCTCACACACACACCTGTGAGTTGAACACAAAGTATTTGGGTGTGCACATGTCCTCGTGGTCGTCGGGGTGGTGTGTGAACTCGACCGGGCTGTGCGCGGGGTCATAGGTCGCCTCCAGATGAGGTCCGTTGACCGACGCCTCAGAGATGTACGCCAGCGCCGAGGCGTTCTGAAGTGTGTACAGACCCAGCGCGTCCGACCCGTTCACACTCACGTTAGAGCCGTGCTGGAAGAAGAACGGGAGAGGACACGGGAGGATCGTCTTCTTATAGATCAGCTGAGAAACACAACAACAGCGCAGTCATGAGTCTGACAACACAAGTTCATATCATCAATCAACACGAGCCAACGATACATCTATCTAGATCTAGAGCTCATTGATTCTGCCTTATTTACATTATTGAAGCACATTTCTGAAACATAGTAACTCTGATCGCTCTAAATTGTTTCGTTATTTCTGTAAATCTGCTCTGAAGCGATGTGTGTATCGTCAACTGAACATTAAAGATTGAAAGTGAACGCACCACGCCCAGGAAGAACACCATACAGGAGAGAGAGAAGCCGCTGGTGTAGCCGAGATAGCCTGTGAGACGAGAACCGAGTGAGAAACACACACACACACACATCACAAACTGTGTTACTATATTCATAAGGTCAAATGGAATGGAAAAATACCAAATTTAGAACATTTTAAAATTGATGTTAAGACATATTTAGAAACTATTTCCAAAAGTAAAAATCTGAAAGCTATGAAAACTAAACAGCTGTTTGATAAGTACAGGCTTTTTTTTGTAAAAAGTTTTCAGCAGCCTATTTATTTATTTATTTTATTTTTATTTTTGTATTTTTTAATTTTTTTTTTGTTTTCTCTACCCCTGACATGTATGGTTATAGTACTCTTGTATGTAAAATGTTATTATTAAAATGCAAAAAAACACATCACAAACCGTCTGACCGTTTTAAGCAGTCTTACCGAGGTTCTTCAGCATGGACAGCGGGAGAATGATGCCGATGGACACCAGCACCACCACGTAATTCCCGTTCAGGTACCACTCGCTGCACAACAACAACCAATACGCTTTAATCTGCTGTCATACACAGGGGAAACTCCAAAAATATGAACATCGTGCAAAAGTTCAGAGATTCAACTTAAAAGGTGAAAGTAATATATTATATAGACTCATTACATGCACAGAGAGATATTTCAAGTCTTCATTTGTTATAATGTTGATGATTATGGCTTACAGCTTATGAACACCACAAACTCAATATTCGAATATTGTGAAAACATTTCCATAACCTGTAAGCCATAATCATCAACATTAGGGCTGGAAATATCTCACTTGCATGTAATGAGTCTATTAATACATTAGTTTCACCTTTTTAACTTTTGCACCATATTGTAACTTTTCGAGTTTCACCTTTCGAACAGATACTGTAAAATGTAATTCCAGGACTTTATTCAAGCACTATTTCTTTGGTTTTTAAGGACTACAATCCGAGATCTCACCTATCAAACAATATCTTTATTATCTTTCAACTTCTAAAATGGGTAAATAGTTAAATAATGCAGTGACTGAGGGAACTTTAACCATTTAGGGATGGGCAACGATTAATCGCGATAAATTGCATCCAAAATAAAAGTTTGTGTTTACATGATGAATGTGTGTGTGGTGTGCATAATTATTTTTTATATATAAATACACACACATGCATATGTATATTTAAGAAATATTTGCATGTATAAACTTTACATATATATATATATATATATATATATAATATAATAATATTAATTATGTATATATATATATATATATATATATATATATATATATATACATATATATACATAATTAATATTATACATAAATATAAATATTTGATATATTAATAATACATTTTTCTTAAATATATTCATGCATGTGTGTGTATTTATATATAAAAAATAATTATACACACCACACACACATACATCATGTAAACACAAACTTTTATTTTGGATGCGATTAATCCTTCCCCATCCCTAAGATACATACTGCCTTGTTCAAACTGATTTTTCTCTCATGAATATATGATTGACCTTAATAATGAAATCTGTATCATATACTGGAAACTTAGGAGCAATTTCATGCTCATAGCCGCTCGAAACGGCTCTATATCAGTGTTCATTTTGCGTAAAAATCAATAAAATTAAACACTAATTTCGCATATATTGTCTTTCTTATATGTAAACCCTGTTCTCAAGGGTTTTCCAGGACTTAAATTTCAAAAAGTCACATCAAGTCCTTTGTATGAACCCTAAACACTCATTCGCCATCGCTGAGACTCACCCAGAGCTCTCCTCCAGCCCGAGGAACGCACGGATCACCTCCGGCAGCTCGTACTTCACTATGAACAGGTAGCTGGACATGGCTGAAGACAAACCAAACACATTCACGTCATGTCACTCATGTGAAAAAAGAGGTTTTTATACTTTTAAAAAGTCTTGATGTTGTTTTCAGGCTCTACTAGAACACCAGCGGCAATCCACCTGTCACTCAAGTGGCCACGCCCTTAATTGTGGACAACTTTAAGGCTTAACATAATTTAAACGGATGAGTTACAAAAAAAAATTAACCCCCTCACAGTCGTCAAGAAGGACAAAATTAACCATATAGACCAAAAACACATTTTGCACCAGGCCGTAAACACATTTGTTTCTGCTGTAAAGTTGGGCATTTTAACATGGAGGTCTATGGGATTGACTCTCTATTGCAGCCGGTCTCTAGTGGCCAGTTGATGAATTGCAGCTCAGTCATTTCCATGTTGGTTTCATGAGAGAAAGAAGAAGGTTCAGCTTGGTTTCAACACACTACAACCTACTCAACCAGGCCCCGCCCCTTGATTCTGCTCATTAATTATTTAAATGAGGAATATTGTGACGTGTTCGTTCACGGAAGAACTCAAGACTACAATAGAGGCGTTCAGAAACACTGACAAAAAAATAATAACTTTACCTCCTATGTTCTGAAGAGTTATAGATCCAAACGCCGCCATTTTTCCCGGCCACCCAAACGCTCTTTCTCCGAGCTTCTCGTAGATCAGCGATCCTGCAACCAGAGGATATCGTCGCATCTACAGCATGTTTCAAACGTAAAACATGCGTTTTTCAATCTCTCGACACACTCACCTCCTTCTTTGGCCGTCACGAGTAACAGGTGAACGGAGTACAGCGACAGGATAGCGACTCCCAGCAGGAGGATTCTGGGAAAAACACAGAGAAAGCTCTTCCTGTAACCTTTTAATCATGAGTTAAGTAAAACCTGTGCGAGTCAGACGTTTAGGATCATCTTATATCGCCTGTGAAGGACCATGCTGTGAGTTTATTTTTGAAAGGTTTCTAAAAGCAGAGCGCACACATACATGTCTGACCGCACATACCGCTAATGCTAACGAGCGCGAGCTAAAGGTCCTCTCAAAATAAGGTGAGCAGATTTCTGGAATGGAAACCGGATGTTTCCTATAGTTATCCATATATGGTCTTATTTTTTTAATTGTCGTGCATCCCATTATCTATTATTAATCTGACTCTAACTGGTTTTAATGGTAATAAAAAAAAACGGAATATACTGCATTAACGTTTATGAAAACATTTTTTCTGAATATTGAAAATATCCCATTTTTTAATTGTTTTAAAATGTGTTTTCTTTTGTTAATAATTCTTCAAACATTATGAAACGTGAATGTTCATATAACATTTTTTTTTAAATGTTACTACTTGTTTCTGAACATTCAAATGTAACGTTTCATAATGTTTGAAGAGTTATTAATAAAAGAAAACACATTTTAAAACACTTAAAAAATGGGATATTTTCAGTATTCAGAAAAAATGTTTTAAAAAGGTGTTGGATACTTTTGTTAATAATACTTCAAACATTATGAAACGTTACTTTCGAATGTTCATCTAAATTTTTTTTTTTAATGTTACCACTTGTTTCTGAACATTCAAAAGTAACGTTTCATAATGTTTGAAGAATTATTAACAAAAGTATCCAACACCTTTTTAAAACATTTTTTCTGAATTTTGAAAATATCTCATTTTTTAAATGTTTTAAAATGTGTTGGATTCTTTTGTTAATAATTCTTCAAACATTATGAAACGTTACTTTTGAATGTTCAGAAACAAGTAGTAACATTTAAAAAAAAAATGTTAGATGAACATTCAAAAGTAACGTTTCATAATGTTTGAAGAATTATTAACAAAAGTATCCAACACCTTTTTAAAACATTTTTTCTGAATACTGAAAATATCCCATTTTTAAATGTTTTAAATGGTGTTTTCTTTTATTAATAATTCTTCAAACATTATGAAACGTTACTTTCGAATGTTCATCTAACATTTATTTTTAAATGTTACGACTTGTTTCTTAACATTCAAATGTAACGTTTCATAATGTTTGAAGAATTATTAACAAAAGTATCCAACACCTTTTAAAACATTTTTTCTGAATACTGAAAATATCCCATTTTTTAAATGTTTTAAAATGTGTCGGTTTCTTTTGTTAATAACTCTTCAAACATTATGAAACGTTACATTTGAATGTTCAGAAACAATTAGTAACATTTAAAAAAATGTTAGATGAACATCCAATGACAACGATGTATATCGTTTCTGTGAACATTAATAAAGCAGGGTGACACTGGTAACTTTTGTGCTGTAAAACTACAGTCACATCTGATTCCCGCACACACACACACACACACTGACAGACGGAGAGATGATCTCCAGATTGGGTTAATGTCGGTTGGGTCACTCGACACCAGCCTCACCGAACAGAAATAACATGAGCAGCAGAGAGCCACAGAGAGATGCGGGACGAGAGACACTCAGGTGACCGTCAGCGCTGAAGGTGTGTGTTAGACTTTCCTCATGCTGTGGCGGGTCAGTGGGACAGCTGACTGCTGTCAGTCTCACACACACACACTTTAACCCCTCACTGAACAGCAGACTTGAGCTAAATATAGCCGTATAATTCATTAGCGATGCGTGCGGTGTAGCGTGTCACAGACGCCAGCCCCGGCCCTGAGAAACCCTGCCGTCCCCACACCGAGATCGCACAACATTCTCTGATAAGATCCTCTCAAAGGGTTTCTGGGAGCGCCACGTTTGCTACAAACAAGGCCGGCGCAAGTATTACTACGAAAACATTATAATGAGTCGATTTTGATTAGTAGATAAGCACATAAGCAATGGTTTCAAAAGATTTAGTGCTAGCCGTGGCCTGACTGTAAAAATAAATATCATGTGTGATATTATTGATATAATATGATGTAATATATATATATATATATATATATATATATATATATATAAATGACAATTAATAGGTAATCTTCATTGTCATTTAAGTGAAATTACTGAGCTTAAATATACAAGCTTGATAAAAATGATCATTTTAGAAGAAAATTTCAAATGGCATTTAGAGGCTTTTGCATCTGAACTCTTCATATATATATATATATAGATATATAGATATATATATATAAAACAACACACTTTTAGTTGTTTTTTTATATAATATTGTTTTGTTGTATATAACATACACATTCAAACACACACACACACACACACACACACACATCCATTTATATATATATATATATACACACACACACACACACACACACACATTTGTACATATATATATACATATACATGAAAATACCAGATACATCTAAAATTATACATACAAATATATATATATATATATATATATATATGTACATATACATATATATATATATAAAATTTTAGATGTATCTGGTATTTCCAGTTGCATGTATATATTTGGGCGGGTATTTCCATTACATATATACATATAAATATTTATATTTAAAACATAATATTTTACATAATATTTTTTTTCTTAAATATACACGCATGTGTGTGTATTTATATATATACAAAATAATTATACACAGTGCACCCACATATATTACGTAAACACAAACTTTTATTTTGTATGCAATTAATCGCGATTAATCGTTTGACAGCCCTAATGCACACACACATATATATATATATATATTGTGTGTGTATATATATCTAGCACCTACTTTATAACATCTACATTTTAGTATTGAAAGTTCCATCATCTACTTATTATTCAAGAGCCAATTTTTATTTATTTATTTATTTATTATTTATTTATTTATTTGATATGGACATAACAGCACTGGACAAACCAGATGCATTGCTTTTTAGTGTTATAGCAAAACTGCTATATCTGCAATAATAATTTATTATTATCATTATTTAATATTCCTGAGCAAAGCTGATAAGTTCTCGTCCCTCCAGGGCACAAACACTCACATGAACAGTACGATGCCGGTGTTGGCCATGGCGAAGGACAGTCCCAGAATTCCACTGCCCATGATGGCGTTACTGAGGTTAAAGACGGACATCCCGAAGGACGCGTGACCCGGGTGCTGCGAAACGGAGGAAGAAGAGGGTTAATCACCAGCTCCAGAGACACACTGAATATGCTAATGTGTTTCTGAACTCCAATATTACATATTCTTCCTCATATTTCTTCTTCTTCATCATCCCGTTGGTGAGGAACTTCTGACTCTCTGCGTCCTCTTCGTCCAGAAACTGGCTGTAACACACACACACACGACGTCGAGACAACGTTATATAGGATGTCATTTCAGAATCAGTCCAACATGTACAAGAAATCCAGAAAAATAAAAATATCAATGAAAATAGACATCCGTTTTAAAATTGACCTGTTGCAGCAGTGCACGTGTTTGTCCACATAGTCATCATTTCCCATCAGAGTGTGTGTCACAACCTTTACATCTGGACATCAAACAGCGTCAGGGTTAAACAAACACACACCTGTTGATAGTGGCTTTCTCTGAATCGATGGGCTCCATGTCTCGATCGTCCACACTGCTCTCGTCGTCCGCCTCAGTGTTCACGTTCTTCAGCTCCATGCGGTCCATGATGTCTACAGCCGTGAGGAACGAGTCGTCTCCGGGAAAAGAGCTGGAAACACAACCGGGGACGCCAATGTTCCCATTAAGTTATTTAAAGTCCCTGTAAAGGCAACTCAAAAAAAAATCTAAAATAAAAAACTGTGAAGTACTGAATTGTGGAGTTAGACTGTTAAACAGGTCTTCATCATTGCTGTGGTCAGGGATTTTGGGCGGGGCTAAAACGGTGGTTTAACAGCAGTATGACCTAATATCACCGTCGGCAGCTGTCCCGCGAGTGGGCGTGGTTTCAACACAGCCAGTGGACACGCCCCCAGTGGATACGCCCCCAGAAGACCCGCCCCCAGCGTTTGAGAGCAGAGAATAATGCTCATTTTTTCCAGATTTTGATTGCTTATTTTATTTACTTAGCGGCTTTTTTATCATTCAAATTTGTCTGGGTGGCTAATTACACATTTTTCTGTGGTGTGACAAATTCAGAAAACTTAGTTTTTTTACTTCACAGGGAGGGACTTTAAAAACTTGCTATGTGAACACTCTATTTTATCATTCCTCAAACATAACGGGAACGTTACTATTTAAACTACTCTGAACGTTCAAAAACAAGCAGTAACATTTAAAAAACCTAACACTAACATCCAATTAAAACGTTTAAAAAAATGTTCCTGGTTATAGTAAGTGTTTTTTTTTATTTAGTTTATCATTTTCCTATATATAAGAAAATCTATCCTGAAACCTGTAATTATTTCAAGGCTATTTGATGTCTGAATAAAAAACAATTTAACAGAAATAAAAATAAAAATGTTCCTGTTAGGGCTGTGATTAATCGTGATTAATCGCATCCAAAATAAAAGTTTGTGTTTACATAATATATGTGTGTGTGGTGTATATAATTATTTTCTATATATAAATACACACATATGCATGTATATATTTAAGAAAAAAATTGTTATTAATATCAAATATTTATATTTATTTACAATATTAATTTTGTATAAATATATATATATATATATATATATATATTAGGGCTGTGCAAAAGTTAATTGCGATTAATCGCATCCAAAATAAAAGTCTGTGTTTACATAATATATTTGTGTGTGCTGTATATAATTATTTTGTATATATAAATACCTATGCATGCATGTATTAATTTGAGAATTATTTGCACTAAAATTCTGTTAATATATTTAAATACATAATCTATATTATATAAATATTTTATATATGAATAACACATTTTCTTAAATGAATACATTCATATGTGTGTATTTATATATACAAAATAATTATATACACCACACACACATATATTCTGTAAACACAAACTTTTATTTTGGATGCGATTAATCGCGATTAATCGTATCACGGCCCTAGTTCCTGTATAAATGTTTTAGTACTAACATTTCAAGAACATTATTAAAGACCAGATAATTTATTAAAGTTTAATAAAACGTTCAAATAAACAAAACGTTCAATAAAACTTTAAAATTAAAGTTTAAAGACAAGTGACCATGAACTGATCCTGCTAAACAAGTCAAAATAACAACATTCAGAGACAAACGTAGGCCTATTATTGATTTAATCCCTGAACTTGTGATAAATCCAGCCTGGTGTTCCTGGTTTGGTTGGATTTAAATGTATTTCCATATCAGCTTCACAGACTGATTCAACAAACATCAATTAGAAAAAGAGATTAAAAAATATGTATATCAAAACTACGAATTGGGTTCATCATACAAAATAAGTTTATCCTCCTGATAAAAACTGGACAGACCAAAAACATGCAAAACATCTTCCAAAAAGCCCAAATAAACCCATGCTTTTGGGCCCCTTTGCATTCATATGGACACGATAGTGGATATTGATAAGACTACCACAGGTACAATAATCCTGGAAACCGCAGTACACAATCTGGCCTGTTGAACCTACAGCGTTTAGATGTTTAACCCATCACCGTGGCCCGATTCAGGGTGTGTATTCCCTGTTGAGAGTTGCTGTGGTGTTTTGCTCCAGGTCCACATAAAGGGTGTGTTTGTTCAATGTTTGGGTTGAGGACTCGTGTATCTGTGCGTCTGATCCGCTCCATGACGCATGAGCTCTGGAATCAGACGCGTTTAGCCCCGTTTCAACACACACCTGTTATGAGCGCACAACACTCACTGGCCTCAGGTCAGCTATTTCCAGCCCATGTTAGGCACAATCCGTTCTGAAAACCATTTCCAAAGAGTCGGAGAGCATTGCGTAAGACAAGCTCATACGCCAAAACCATTCTTGAACCCAATTACCCACAATCCCACCAACACAAAGCCCTCATTGATATATTCATAAATGTGGCCAGAGAGACCGAGAACTATAGACTCATGGAAACTGGCCCACAGGACTGGGAAACTTCACTTCTCTTACTGGAGTCACACATCAGAACCGTTTTTCCTGTGTTTCTAGTAAAAAAATCGGAATAAACACTTCTGCAATGTAATATACTTTCGTTAATCCAACTATGATTGTTTATGGTCCCAGCAAATGTGCTTCCAGTAAGGAAAGGCAAGGCACATTTCATACACAGTGGCAATTCAAAGTGCTTTACATGGAAGAAATTAAAATAATCAAAAGAAATCAGAATAATTAAAACAGTTTAGAATAAAAAATAAAATGAAATACAGTAATAGTAACGTTAATCGAAGTTTGTTCAAAGTTATCTGGCCTTTATTAACAAAAAGTTACTTACACATCGTTTATGGGACTTTTTTTCTGAAACGTTCTAGTTGCAGTTTCGTATTAAAAAAAATCATACGTTTCCGAACATTTAATAGTAACTTTCGATAAGGTTTGAACAACGATACGTTGGAATGTTCCTTAAGAAAATGTTTTTTAATTTTCTTTTTTTACTTTTCAGAAAAAAAAGTTCATAACTTAATGGGAACGTTATATGTTTGTTAGCCGAGGTTGCAACGAGTCACATGAGCGTGTTTATCTGTATTTTACAACAACGCATCTCATCCAATCAGAAACGACAGTCTGAACTAGCAGTGTTCATAACGTGAAGCCGTTTAATTCATTTCATATTAATAATCTGATACATTGTATCCATTGAATTTCAAATAAGAACAATCGAATTAATCAACCCCCTAAATGACTGGATTATAAACAATAGGCCAAATGATTATATTCATATCAACATATTCCTTGTTTATGTGTAAAAGCTATGGCTAAATGTATAAACAGTAATGTAAATAACATTCCCGTATTTTAAAATGAGAAGATTTTGGTTCCCTAGCCTGAACTAAACATTTACCAGGGTTCCTACAGGTTTCTTCAAGTTAAATTCAAGTCTTTTTAAGACCATTTATAAAAAAAAAATTAATGCCAATTTCCCGTCCCTACCAGCAAAGAAAAACAAAATCCTTCAACTTTATTTTTCAAATGTGGAATGGGTAAAAGATGATAAGTCAAGCAGGTAAAATAAAAACATTTCAGTCGGCCACAAGAAAGTTTGTGTTTTAACATTAGCTAAACACACACAGGACATCAGTTCTGACTGGATCGCTTCCCAGATCCACACTATCCAACATTTACATCTAGTTGACAAAAAAATTCAATAGATTTGTCATAGTTTTTGTCATTCAAAACTAGCGTCTCGTTTTCGTCGGTGAAAAAAATATAAAATATTTTCATCATTATTTTGGTCAATGAGATTAACACTGACATGCAGCACAATTTTTAAGACCCAGATATCAAAATTCAAGACTTTTTAAAGACTTTTTAAGGTATTTCCAAATTGCTTTAAGGCTTTTTAAGACCCTGTAGGACCTCTGATTTACATAGGCTACATTTTATGAGACTTCAGCTGTCAAGACATCAAGAATAACAAACTTTAGCCTTGAAAAACCAGACTAACCAGTAAAAAAAAAGAGGTTGACCCAAGCATACCCAGCAAGACACTAACTCATGCAACCACAACCACTCCTTAAAAAGATCTGGCATTCTCAAAGTCATAACACACGACTTTACTTGCAGCTCTCGACACAATCAAACTCTCTTAGATTTACGACCAGAAGCAGAACTAGAAAAACAGTGGACGCGCTTCAATTCGTCCTTGACGGCAAAGAAATGAAAATGCTCAAATGTTTCTCCTGTAATCTCATGCATCTCCGAAGCCTTAACCATTTAAACCAGACTGTTAACATGCAGTCTGTTCACTGGAGTTATAACATTAATTTGAAAACGGTTTCGACGCCAATTTGTTTTTCAGTGTCAACGAGCCGTTCGGGTGCGTTCCTCCAGCAGCTGAGGTTGACCCGAGCGCTTTACGACACGAGAAACACTCGCTCTTCAAAGAGAATCTCTGTGTTTGTGCTTCAACCTGCATTCTTCAGCTAGCCCACACACACACACACACACACACAACCAAATGCAAAAACTCACACTTCTCACAGATCTCCTCTAGCTTTACCCCAGGTCTGATCTATTAATGGTGGTGTGGTTACTCACAATGAGAGCCGGTGGGACGCAGGACACTTGATGCACTGACAGAACGCGGATGAGCTCGTTTTAGCCCTGGAGGTGAGTGGTAGCTTTAAAGAGCATTGGGAGGGCCTGACTCAGCCAATCAGGACGCTCCGATTCCACGTGAAGCTCCGCCTCCCCACTCCCCTCCACCTGCGTCACTGAAGGGCACACGCGGGGTTCGAGATAAGCGACAGACGTGTTGCATCAACTTCTGTTTGCACTGGGGCAAGAATCTGGGGTCGCTCGGCCTCACGGACGCAGACACGCAAAAATCTCCATCCCCAACGCCAGTCTGCATTCGCCATGTGCAATCACACACACACCTGGAGATGAACAGTGATGCCACGTGCAAACACATCCAGAGATGAACTGAAACTACATTCAACTCCGATCAGAAATTCTGAAGCCACAACCAGACCTGGACAAGACTATTGGCCGATCACTAAATCCACTCGACAGATTAAAAGATGAGCTGCATCTACGATTATTGGGGAATTTTGTAAATATTGTGTAAAAAATAATGTAGTTCTAGACATATCAGATACTAACACGATATATCTCTAGTAGAGCCAGACCGATATTATCCATTTCCCAAAATATCAGTATCGGCAGTTATAATGGCCGATAAATGAATATTTTAAAAAATAAAATAAAACAGACGAAAAACACATCAATCATCTCTCCTTGGCCTGTTATATTTTACAATTTACAGTATGATGTTATCTATTGCTAACTCATGGCTAATCATAGACTAGCTAACCACAAAGCTAGCTAACGCCACTATCATCAGTGGAAGACCGCTAACGTTAACATTAATGAGCTTGGAAACCACAATGAACTTTTTCTGCCTAATAAAGTAATGATTACTGTATTTATGACTAGCATATCTCTAGTTACAGTTTACATTGTAAAATGTAAGTTAGACTTGCGAGGAGTGAACATTTAGACATAGAGAAAAAGTATCAAACGTATCTTGTGCAGAAAAGTTAGCTTTTCTATTACACGTGCGTGAAATCCAACAATATTTAATAAAAAATAAATAAATATTGGCCGATATATCGGATTTTAAAATCCCAAAATATTTGTATCGGTATCGGCCTTCAAAATCCTTTATCGGTCGGGCTCTACTCTCAATATAGGCCATTGAAAAATCCATTAGTGCCCATTGAAATACTGTAAACCAATTTACATTGGGGTTGTAAAGACAAGAAAACACCATTTCAGTTCGTCTACCACAACATCTCACGTTTAATTTAACATATTACTCGCCTATTGTTTGCAATTGTTTTGAAATGTACAAACAATTTTTGAGCGAAAATTGTTTCTACACCAAATTTCATTGTAGAATTAGTCTCAACAGCTGCTTAAAAACTCTGGGTTCGTGATGGTCAATTCACTTTTGTTTCTAAAGCGCTTTATAGATTGTGGCGGCTTTACAGTGAAAATGATCAATGATGCGAACAGAATATTTAGTGGTTTCAATCTCCGGAAAGTCTAGTCTTGAGCTTTAACCAATGCAGCACATCACACACTACACAAATAATCCCAGTCAACCAATCAAAACATCCAATATGATGCATTTGCCACCCACAAAAATGACTAATCATTGACATTCACCCACCAGTAGGAGTCCAATAATCGATCAACCGCGTTTGGATGTCGTCACCAGTGTTGGGAAAGTTACTATTAAAAGTAATGCATTGCAATAATACGTTACTCCCAAATAGTAACGCGTTAAATTACTCTTGCTTTACTTTCTCACTTGGACTGGGCTTGTTTTTTTGTTTTTCAATAACAACAAAAAAAAGTTATATTTTTGGCAAATGTTAAGGCCCTTACACACTAAACACAAGGAAACGCATGTTTACTCCTGTACAGTAGAGGGCGCCACTCAAACAAACATTTCATCCATTCTGGATTAAAGAACAATAGCATCCAGGAGAAGGAAGTTCAACACGCTTATTTCTAAATCTAATCTTGAGTAATTTTTGCTTATTAGTATAGTTAAATGATTACTGAAGGTTAGCAGCATTGGTTAATAAAGTGAGATTTAACACATAATTTGTCATATTTCATATTTGTGTAATTTACACACACCTCCTCCCTTTATTTCTCTCAATATGAGAGTTCTCAGTCAATGCATTTGAAAAAGCAACTCCTATATTTTGTTGCAAATTGAAAAAGTAATACGTTACTTTACTAGTTACTTGCAAAAGTAATCTGATTACGTAACTGAAGTTCCTTGTAATGAGCTATACACAACAATGGTCGTCACATATTATTGGCTAGTCATAGTAAAAAGTAGATTCTTACTGTCTGGATGCAGGTGCTCCAATCTCAAGGAGAAAGAGCCTTCCTGTGCCGAGAGACCTTTCCTTATACGGACACACGTCCACACACACTCTACACCACGAGCCAATCAGCAACTCCGGCTCAAGGGTTAAACACACACCGGTCCACAGAAACACCTCAACATCACATTCAGAGTATTAGACGATTACAAAAGTAGATATAAAATAAAATGCATTTTATTTTTAATACGTGTGGCTAGTCTGCATTATTTAAGCATTATTTTATTTATTTCTAAGGTAATGAGAATTTTTTTGTTTTGTTTAAAAAATATAAAAATTTGGATTTCGATTTATTAGCCAATGTATCGGTTATCGGCTTTCAAATATAAAGAATTATCGGTTATCGGTATGAGTCAAAATGTTCATATCGGTGTCTCCCTATAATACCTTGGCAAATTTTTTGTCCTATTTTGAAAAACCTTAAAGGAGTAGTTCACTTTTGAAAAACTTTTGCTGATAATTTACTCACCCCCATGTCATCCGAGATGTCCATGTCTTTCTTTCTTCAGTCGAAAAGAAATTAAGGTTTTTGATGAAAACATTCCAGGATTTTTCTCCATATAATGGACTTCAATGGGGACCAAACGGTTCAAGGTCCAAAAGACAGTTTCAGTGCAAACTACAAACTGTTCAAAGGGCTTTAAACGATTCCAGACGATGAATAAGGGTCTTATCAAGCGAAATGAAGGCTCATTTAATAAATAAATAACAAAGTTTAAGTTTTATAAGCACAAATGCTCACCTTGCTCTATTCTGTGATGCGCGTTCGTGACTCTCCTGTTCAAACTCTTTTTATCCGAGTCGTTTCATTCATTGAATTAACCAAATGACTCGAAAAAAGATTCGTTTCGTTTATTTTGATGATTCGTTTTGAGTTTGGTTCCCATTGAAGTCCATTACATGGCGAAAAATCCTGGAATGTTTTCACCAAAAACCTTAATTTCTTTTCGACTGTGAAAGAAAGACACGGACATCTTGGATGACATGGGGGTGAGTAAATTATCAGCAAAAGTTTTTTTTAAAGCTAACTACTCTTTTAATGCTTCACTCTAAAAAATTCTGGGTTGTTTTAACTCAATTTATGGGTCAAATATGGAGAAACTCAAACGCTGGATTAAAAACGGAATTTAAAAATTTAACCCAGCGGCTGGTTTTGTCCATATTTGACCCAAAATTGATGTTTTGTCGATTTACTTCAGTTGCTGTTGGGACAAATGAGATCGCCAAAAACACAGATGTCATTTCCCAACTATGACAACTTCCTCTTCTGAGAACCCCGTAAATGAGAAAAAGGTCAAGCAAACGCATCGGATTCATTCAGCAGCTCGTTAGTAGAGACTCCGAGACCCAAAATAGACGAGTCTGATAAGTGAGACATTCAAAACGAGCGCTTGGTTGGGAAACACGGCCCTGAACGTATTCTCGTGGCATTATGGAGCAACATGAACATGCAAAACTACATTAAAATGCCATAGAAATGATGTGATAGACCACCCGTCCCAAACAACACATGATTCAGTTCTCAGACCTGCGCAGTGGGCTTCAGTCTCAGTGCTGTGACTTCTCCGAATGCTTGCAGCAGGACTCATGTTCTCCGTCAGCGCTAAGATTATCCAGCGTACTTCTCTAGATTACATTACACAAATATATCAACCAGACGCCAGGAACCTGGACTCCTTAAAATCTGAAACCTGACACTCGGACTTGCATCTTCATTATACTCATTTAATGATTATAGAGAATAGCAGTGATGTAACTGACATTGGCTGATCACATGACGATGCCCACATGCCTTGTTTTTTATCGAAATTGGAATAAAATGAGAATTGTGAAATTATTAACATTTTTGATCCTGATTGCATGGTGCCACATGGGTCTAAAAACATATTTGTTCATTTATTTGTATTTTTTTTGGTGGGACCAGAGGAAATTTGAACCACTGTCCTGACCCTTATATCTTAATATCTTAATATTCATGCCATTCATGACTATATAGCATGAATATTAAGATATTATGAACATTAACATTACGATTTCTGTAAAGTTCCTTTAAAAAAATGTGTATTGTTAAAGGGATACTCCACTTTTTTTGGAAATAGGCTCATTTGACAACTCCCCCAGAGTTAAACAGAGTTAAATTTATCTGATATTTAGAAGAATATCAGTAACTAGACAGTTTCTGGTCTCATTGACTTCCATAATAGGAAAAAAATATACTATGGAAGTCAATGAAATCAGAAACGGTCTGGTTACTGATAATCTTCTAAATATCAAAAAAATCATCTGAATGGATACGAAAACGGTAAAACTCAACTGTTTAACTCTGGGGGAGTGGTAAAATGAGCCTATTTCCAAACAAAAGAGGAGTAACCCTTTAATCGAGTTGTCTTAAGTCAAACCATCATTTTCACTGAACTCTCATTACGATCCAATATAAATAGAAACAGTGCAAATTTGAGCTGTTGGTGGCGCTAGACTAGACGGTTCGTGATAAAGACCCCAAATATCACATTACACTAGATGAGACGTTTCTCTAGCATTGTACCAAATTTCACAAATTTTAATCGCACCATGGATTACCGGCCAGCAAAACGTGAAATAAATTCAGAATTTCAGTTCTTGACCTCTACAAAACTGCTATGCAAGTATAAAGTAAATGGAGTTTCAAAAGTCTGTTTTCCAGCTATCATGTCCTTGGTTTCATCTCTGTCCAACATCTTATCAGTCTATCGATTTCCTCATTGCTTGTGACATCGGTGACGTAGCAGAACACATAATGGACTGACCAAACACGAGGCGGATCGGATCCTGCCAAGAACACACTAGCATTGAGCTAACAACCGCTACATATCAACACTGTAGAGTTGGGCTGAGTTTTCCATGGACACACTTTATTAATAAATCAAATCAAGTTTTACCACAAATGTCTAATTTTAAGCTGCCAATTAGTTGACACTGGAAAGGTGAAGTTCTAACGTTGTGTTTGTTCTCTGAGGTTATTTCGGTCTTTGGGTTTGCGCCATAATTACAGTAGGGTCTAAGCAGAACCAGCTATTACAGCGAACCGCTTCCGTTATTGGAAAAACACTGAACCCCGTGACACTAAAACATTCATTCCTTGAATTATTTGAAAGCGACGTACACGACGCAATTAACATCAAGCAAGTTGAACATGAGTAAAGTTTACGTTGGAGCACTAAAATAATAAAATATTGAACATTTTAATAAAAATTAATTAAACTTAAATGTCAGTATTTTAAAAAACGTATTATAGCATGACGAAAGCAAAACAAAATTACATAATAAAAATAAAAGCTAACTCAAAATATTAATAAAACTAAAAAACACTGGTGCGCGCAATTCAATTTTAATTTGCCGTTTTTCAGGTTTCCAAGATACAGTTTCAGTTTTGATTAAAACACATTTGTTAAGGCTTGGTTTTTACAATAAATGCCAAGCCTTAACGAATATTTCCTGTTTTTTTTATACTTTAAACACTATATATACTTATATTTTTAATTTCTGTTCTGAATACGCCAAATGTAAAGAATTCAGTGTGGAGTGAGGGGGTCTAAAATACATGTTTATACACTGAAAAAAAATAATATGCTTTATCTAATCAATAAAATTGTGGCAACAAATTACAAGCAATATATTATTAATTAAATTAGAATTAATCAGAATGTTAATTTGATTAACTATTACTCAATTCTAATTTGTTCAATTTAATAAATAATATTGCTTGTAATCTGTTGCCACAATTTTATTGATTAGATAAAGCATATTCATTTTTACAGTCTGTAATGTAATATTTTACATTATTTCTGAATGTATTCCGATGCAACTTACCTGTGTGTGTGTGACTCCGTAAGGTTAACTACTTATTTTCTGGAAAATTCAGGTTCAGAATGCGATATATGACACCACCTCCACGTCACACTTTACATTTTGGGTACATTATCTGCAATGATCGATGGCTATTTACATCCCTGACTGAAACCTGACAAACAGGTTACTAAAGTTCACAGAATAATGACTTTGCATATTTAAATAAATTGTGTAAGTGAATGTTTGCTGTGCTGGGCCTCAAACAGACTGGCGTAACAGTCCAGGAATAAAACTACTCCACGGATAGATTGCATAGTCAATTAAACTGTTGTTTCCTTCTAAAAGATCCAAAATCTTTCAAGATAATGAGAACAAATAAACACATCTATATTAGTCATAACTAGTTCATGGCGTTCTGTTCTGTTAAAACATGTTTTGCACCAAATGTTTGCATGCAAACCCACAAAAGCAATGAACCTATGTAGGCTAACTGAAGAGCTCAGAAGTCACAATCAACATTAGGTGGTATTAAAGTGTAAAATGCATGCAATGCCAGTAATTAATGGTTGCTCATGAATTTTTAAAGGTCCAATTCCTGTGGAAGTGCAATGCATGTGCGTGTGTGAATGAGTTTAGCATTGGTGGGCGGATCACACATTACAGAAGGTTCTAGATTAACATAAAACTCAATTCAACTACTACACGGAGTCAGTCAGATCACTCATTCTCACTCTTTTGCATTGTTACTTGGCAGTTTAGTGTTTAAACATAGTTTACAAAGCAGAGAAGACAGCGGATTTGCTATAAAACTGCTCATGTTGCATCAGCGTAAAAATGTGTACAGTAGGGGACTGGAGTAAAACAATATTTTCCAATGTAACAAATAAAGCTAACGTTAGATGCTGATTTCTCATTGCAATCATGCACAAACAAGGAAATGCATCAGCCAAACATTTAACGGTATTCCAGACACAAACGTTACAGTAAAATCATATAAATATGGTGTTAAACACTTAATATAAGTGTAACACTGAGCTTTGAGTTGCACTAGTAACTAAAGTAATAAGCACTATAGCTAATTAAAAAGTACTAGTACCTTGTGGAATAATCAAAAACAAGTACTAGTAGCATAAAAATATAAACTAGTGTTTTTAAAGGATGAAATGTTAAAGCGCTTGCCATAAAGCTGCAGGTTTGATTGACTGGGTGCACGAGCGTCTGCGCGCGCCAAACACCCGCTTTGTGTGCGTGAAAGCAACACAATGCTGTTCGTCAAAATATTCCAAACACATTTAAAGCCCAGTTTTTTGCAGTATATCGCTCAAATACGACCTGTTGTGTTTTAAACATGTTGCATCAGTGTTTGCAAGCGCCTATGCGGAACAAGCTTTAGCAAGTTCATTAGGTGATAGCTATACACGCACGCAAAGGTTACTTTTGACGTTTATTAGGCGCCTTGAAACAATTTCTACTTTTTAAAAACATTCAGATTATCTTTAAAGTGCTCGTTCTAGGAATTAAAAACAACTCAAGACCTTACATCCAGTAGGTTAGTGCTTTTAAATGGTTCGTTTCTTCCTCGCGCGCGCATAAACAGATCAGTGATGCAGCAACGGCGCAACATCATCAATCTCACTTTCATTCTGGAAATAAATGTGTGTGTATGTGTGAGTGTGTGTGTACGAGCCCACCTGGATCCTGAAGGAATCAGCGCAAATCTCGCAGGATGAAGAGAAACTGGCGTCGCTCCTCGAGATCAAACCCGTTTCACTGGGAGGAGCGCGTGGAAATTTCCACCATGTGATGGCAAACCCTCCACGAGCATCAAATTACAGCAACAACACACACACACACACACACTTCCAGAAATCGCCTTCGGGATCAGGGGCTGCGCGAGTGTGTACGGCAGATCGACCGTGTTGCTCTGAGGGTGTTTAGTGTGTGTTTGTTCTGTTCCGGCTTTATTTTATTTATTTATTATACTTTATTTTATTATTTTATTTTACTTTATTATTTGGTGTATTTTATTATATTTTATTTTCAAGTTTTTTTTAATTGTAAAAGTGCTTTGTTTCATTTTATTTATTTTATGTAACATTTCCTTTAATTATTTATTGTATTATTACATATTATACCCACCAGTCGCTCAGTTGGTGAACACGAATGAACAC
Organism: Cyprinella venusta; assembly: GCA_038021265.1. Classification (NCBI taxonomy): domain Eukaryota; kingdom Metazoa; phylum Chordata; class Actinopteri; order Cypriniformes; family Leuciscidae; genus Cyprinella; species Cyprinella venusta. The sequence continues at coordinate 821,381 of CM075885.1, forward strand.
AGGTGTGATTTTCAATGTCAGAAATCAGATTGTGAATCATAGCATTCATATTCACCCAGTTCCTTCTGCTTGAAGATGGATTTTCAGCTGAAGATCTGTGCCGATAGATGTCATGTATTCACAGGATCCGGCCCGGATCTGGCTGACTACAGTAGCCTCGGGATAAAGAGAGAGACTAATATTAGCACAGATGCCATTCTTCTTACGAAGTATCAAGGTGTCAGTGTTCCTGGTCCCGGTTAACTTAAAGGGTTATGGCGTATTTCCACTCAGAACGGTTCGGCGCGCTTCGCGTTTCCACTGCTGGTCCGACTCGGCTCGGTTCCCTTTAGCGGTTTCACTTTAGCTGCAGTTAGTAGCGCTTTAAAGTGGGTGGGATTATGTTAAAAGCAGTCGCTCACTACAGCGGTGGCTGTTACTGTATAAACACACACACTAAAAAATGCTGGGTTGTTTTAACCCAATTTTGGGTCAAATATGGACAAACCCGAAATGTTGGGTTAAAAATGTAATGTAAAAATACCCAACGGCTGGGTTAGTCCATATTTGACCCAAAGTTGGGTTAAAACAACCCAGCATTTTTTAGAGTGCAATAAATTTAGCGGGTTTGGTTTCTCACGTTGCAAATACAATGACGCTAGTGACGATTCTGTCTGACCAATCAGAGATCTGCAGTGTTTCGCATCACATTTTAGTACTGGGACGGTACGCTTGGAACCTTAACAGACCAGGTACCATTTAAAGCGAGCCGAAGCGATCCGTACCGTACCATACTATGCAGTGGAAAAGCGCCATTAGTTCACCCAATTAGTTCAGTAATTATTCTCCCATATGTTGTAAGTAGGGCTGGGAAACATTCAAAATAAAAGTTTGTGTTTACATAATATATGTGTGTTTGGTGTGTATAATTATTTTGTATATATAAATACACACATATGCATGTGTAAACTTAAGAAAAAATGTGTTATTAATATATCAAATATTTATATTTATGTAGAATATTAATTTTGTATAAATAAAGTACATGCAAATATTTCTTAAATGTTTACATGCATGTGTGTGTATTTATATAGACAAAAAAATAATTATACACACTACACAAACATATATTATGTAAACACAAACTTTTATTATTTTGGATGCGATTAATCGCGATTAATCATTGCCCAGCCCTAGTTGTAAGACTTTCGTTCATCTTCGGAACACAAATTAAGATATTTCAAATCTGAGAGCTGGATCACTCCTCCATAAGGGAGGGCTTCCAGGGAATGAAACTAGCCGGCCCAGAAAGTTATTAAAAACAACATTAAAATAGTCCGAGTGACGACAGTGGCTCAACCTTAAGTTTATCAAGCAATGAGAATACTTTTTGTGTGCAACAAAAATAAATAAATAACGAATTTATTAAATTATGTTCTTTTGTGTTTTTTTTAATCAAAAATATCTTAATATGTGTTCAGAAGATTAATGAAACTCTACTGGATTGGAACAACATGAGGGAGAGAGCTTTTATTTTTGGGTGAACTAACCCTTTAATTTATACAGTCCTTCAACGAATCATAGATATATGATAATGTGTTAACGTCTGGTCAGAGAGAAGTGTTTTCAGTCTTTAATCTGACAGAGTGTGTCTGCTCTCTGAACAATGCTAGGATAAAGGTAGCTAAAGGATTACAGATATTATCAACTGGCCAGAATTTAGAGATTGCAATATAATAATAAAACGCTCGTACAGAGTTATCCGGAATTTAATAACGTTCTCAAAATGCTCACACGAGAAGAAACAATCTGAAACGTTTTAGTTTGTCTAAATATTTCAGAACGCTCAGAGATCATTCAAAAGTAAATCTTTGCACATAAACAATGTAACGTTTATCTAACCAAGGAAAAAAAAGAGAACAGGAATGCAAAACGGGAATGTTTGATAGCTGGATACTGGCATTTTTAGATGCTTTTGCAGTTTAGACTTCTATCATGCAGTGCTTGATTTATTCATTAATTAGTGCACAGTCTCTTAAGTGACTCGTGGGAGTGCAATGGCGGTGTCATATTCAATTGCAATCTTTTTTTAATTGTTAAGCAGTGATCTTATTGTTAGTCTGTTAACAGGAGGATATTTACACACCGCCTATCAATTCAGATGACTTGGCATATCTGAGAGAGAACAGATATCCCTGCCAGCTTTACTCGTGTGGATACATGTGCATGTCCTTGAGCGCAATCAAACACACTCATCCCCGCGCTTCTGAAAGAGACATGATGCAACATATATGCAAAAAAAAATTGGCAGCATTTAAATCATGCTAACGGATCGCCTTCTTCTCGACTCCATTGGTGCATTGCATCATGGGATACGGTATTCAATGCAGTGTGCTCTATTTGTACTTCAGGTTTTTGGCAAATGCATTTGATGCAAGTTTAACATGCATACAGAAACTAGCTATTATGAACGTTGACATCCATTTGTGAAAGTGTAAGGTTTATACAGTATCGCAGGTATTTTTGGATGGCCATTACTTTAGCAAGTGACCCACATAGCGGAAATAGATCTCGAGCACGGAGAGGCAGCGGACCGGCATGCATTGTTGCGGAATACATTCAGCATATCTAAAACACGACACATCTCTATTAATGGACGTCTGAACTGAGACTGAACCTGATAAGATCACATAGACAGATTGTGTCACACAGATAGTGTGTGTGTGTGTGTGTGTGTGTGTGCGTGTGTGAACCCAGCTGACAAACAGAACCATCCCTTTAAATTTTTGAAAGTTCTCTGAATGTTTCAAATGTGGAATGGAACAGACATTACGGGATTGTTACATTTGAAGGAACGTTCTGAAACGAGTAGTAACATTTAAAAAACATTATACGCCTAGATGAACATCCAACTAGAACGTTTCCATGAACGACGTATAAATAACATTTTGAGAACATTATTAAAAACCAGATAACTTTGAACAAACAGTCTATTAATGTTACTGGAGGAATGTTTGTTCATAACTTGCCAGAATGTTAGGTGGGTAAATCCATGCAGGTAATGCTGAAAAAATACAATGGAATGTTTAACCAAACATTTAAAAGTTTGGAATGTTCAGAAAACCGTTTATTTTTAAGTTGAAGCCTCGTGGGAGCTGACATCTTGTGGCAGAACTTCACTTGCGTTAGCATTCCCATTGACTCCCGTTCATTTTGGCGTCACTTTGACAGTGAATAACTTTACATCTGAGGCGTTTGAAAACCCCATTTGTCCTTTATTTATTTCTAAAGAAACTCGACAATGTATAAATAGCTCCATTACCTTGTAGCTTATGTTATGGCCCCGTAGAAGCAGTTTTAGTGAAAGTAGGCTAACGATTGCGTCATACCCGCGCGACTCTCTGTCGCACAGTTTTAAGATTACCGTATGGACACGAGAAGAAGCTCGCACGCAATCGGGAAACGTGGAGGCAAAATGACAAAATAATTTATCAGAATACCTAGCAAACTTGTCTCCTTCTCCTAGCCAGTGGACAGCTACTATTCATACTCTCCGCATGTTTCGGAAGGGAATGATTCAGATTTCTCATGCCACCGCACTAGAAATCAAACGGGTCACTCACGTCACAACTACGTAGACTAGCTCTGTGTGAGTCTGCGCGTCAGGGACGGAAGTGCTAAAAATCGCCAAAAACGGGCTTCAATTGTCTCAATGGAGTTCCAATGAGATCGCTCTGTCCATTTATTTTACTGTCTATGGCATAGAGCCTATTAGCCTATGTTAGCAAATCATTCCATATTGTCTATGTGAAGGACAGCTACAATGTTGCCTAAAGATCCTTTCAGAGATCATTTTTTAAAATTGACCCTCTCAAAAGAACCTTTCAGTGATCAGTTCATAAAAAAACATTGTTTTCATAATGTGAGAATATATTCTGTCTTCCGGTCTGTATTTTCACAGATATCTTGCCTATTTACGAACAAACGGCTCGTTTTAAAATCTTCCCGGTCTGCTGACATTTGTTTAGACGTTTGCTTTAAACATCACAATCCTCGTGATAACTTTCGCTAACTTTACATTATGTAAATCTACTTCAAAAGCGAATTACTCCTGGACAGCAATGCCATATACAGAGCGACCGCAAAACCGGAAGTTCAAATACAATTTTTCTGGTGCATAAGGTCTATAACCAAGAGAAAACATTTTAAAAACATGTAAAAGTTTGGAATGCTCAGAAAACGTTTATATAAATATAATTAGCAAAACATTCCATATTGTATGTGAAGGATAGCTGCAATGCTGCCTGAAAGAGATCCTTGCAGAGATCAATTCTTAAAAAAAAAACAAAAAAAAACATTGTTTTCTTAATATAAGGAACATATTAATAAGAAGAACTGTTCCTCTAGCTAGAAAGAATACTTTGCGCAATGAAAAGCTGTTTATCAGTGTCAATAAAAGTGCTTTCTAGGTAGCCTATTGGAAGAGTCTGATGACTTTATGACCCGGTTTAAGTTTCACGCTGGGTATAATGACCACGACATCACCATCCGTCTGTTCGAGGTTCTAGCACATTCTGTTCTTATGTGGTTGCCTTTACTGTGAAGAACCATCAATCACACACACCGCTGACACACTTTATATGAGCTCATGAGTGTGAATGTGTGTGTTGATCTCACCGCACAGGTATGCACTCGCTGCCCCGTCTCAACACACGTTATTCTGCACATTTTTCTTCAGTTCTTACAGAAAATGAGGTCAAAGTTTTGTGGGTCATTTTGTAAAAGCTCTCTTATATAATAAGATCAATTTTCAACTGTCCTGACATTACTCACTAAAACAAACACTAGATCAGTCATTTACCCTTACGGAAAATCAGCAGGGTTTGAGAAAAACATTTTTAAAATCACTCGACCAACAGCCGACCAATCAGAGCGCAGTGTGCTTTTCAGGAGGAGGGGCTTCATAGAGACAGGAAGTAAACAGAGCGTTACTGACAGACTGGGAAGAGAGGAGACGCAACAATGGAGAATAATGTTAATAAAACATTTTTGCGATGAAGCCGGTGGTTTGCAAACATCGTCCAGACATGTTGAGGCGTAGTGCTCATGTTTAAACTGGCCTGTGCTGTGTTTTGAGGCCATTCCTGCAGTCTCGATAGCCAAAAACCCTAAAAATGTAAATCAGTCCTTATGTAAAGTTCAGTCCTCTGACACTCTTCTTCACTATTTCTGTCTTGTTTTCCAGCACAAATATCTAAACATTCTTAATTCAAGATGCATTTACTGGAGAAGCAAAATTACATCAGATATTAAGCCTTTTGTATCATGCATCAAAATTAATTTAATTAAGATTAGAGTTAGGATTTAGTTTTCTCTTTGAATAAAGTTTATTTTTCTGACCCCATTGGCACAAACTTACGGAGGCGTATTGCATTCACTTGAAGAAAAAAAAATCTACTTTGTTTTTCTGAATTAACGAGTTAATTTTTCATGAGAAAAAATTTTTGCTCTTTTTTTCTGAATTAACGAGTTAATTTTTCATGAGAAAAAAATGCTCTGTTTTTCTGAATTAACGAGTTAATTTTTCATGAGAAAAAAATGCTCTGTTTTTCTGAATTAACGAGTTAATTTTTCATGAGAAAAAAATGCTCTGTTTTTCTGAATTAACGAGTTAATTTTTCGTAAGAAAAAAGTTTTTGCTCTGTTTTTGTGAATTAATGAGTTAATTTTTCATGAGAAAAAAAATTTTGCTCTGTTTTTCTGAATTAACGAGTTAATTTTTCGTAAGAAAAAAGTTTTTGCTCTGTTTTTGTGAATTAACAAGTTAATTCAGAAAAACAGAGCAAAAAACTTTTTTCTCATGAAAAATTAACCCGTTAATTCAGAAAGAAAGAGTATATTTTTTTCCTTCAAGTGAATGCAATACGCCTCCGTACAAACTCACTTAATTTGATACATTTTTCAGTAAACAAGACGTTTTGCTTCTCCAGTAAATATGTCTGTATTTACGAATGTTTAGATATTTGTGCTTGAAAACAAGTCAGAAACACTGAGAAAGAGCATCATTGTTTTGCAGTATGATCTTGTTTGTGATGAGATGCTTGATTAGATCAGTGTGTGTGTGTGTGTGTGTGTGTGTGTTTGCAGGACAGTATGGAATGTGAACAGCAACATTCCCGCTGTGCAGACCCTGTTTTTACTGTCCAGTGTAATTATTACTGGACATTCAGTCATCCACACACACAGCAGCAAAAGCAGATTCAGTCTCTCATTCAAGCTTATTAAACAGGGCCATTCAAAACACACTCTTTAAACTAGATTTTTGTGTCTGCCCTGGCAAAATCAAACCAAGTTCCCAGCGTTCAGAAAATGTTCTCTTAAAGTTATGAATAGGTTCTTCCAGTAACATTAATAGGACATTCGCTCAACGTCATCTGCATTGCTTTTAATGATGTTCTGGAAACATTAGAACAAACATATGATTTATTTATCATTCATGGAGCATTTTTAAAATATTTTAAGGTTGTTTTTTAAATGTTGAGACTTGTTTTTGGAAAAACATTCAACAGTAATGTTTCTATAATGATAGCAAAATGAATTTTCACTAAACATTTGCATAACCAAGACAAAAATCAACATAGTTTTTTTTTGTTTTTATGGACTTTTTTAAAGAACTTACTTTTACTGTAAAAAGTGACATTCTTCCGTTCTTGTTTTCCAGCACAAATATCTAAACATATTTTATTTACCGGAGATGTTAAGTTTTATATATCAAAATTAGGTGAATTTAAGCTTCAAATAAGAACAAATATTTGTTTTTCTGATGTTTTGATGTTTTCGCAGTGTAATTCAAAACCAGATTACATCACTTTTCTGCATCAGCCTGGTTTTCCCTGCCGTCCGTGACTATTCGGGTTTCTGATTCTGCTTCAGGACTGTTTAAGCGACTTCATGGGCTCCTGAAGAGCGTGGCGAGCTCCACATGGCGATTCCTCACACAGGCTCTTAACGAGCTTCTGTCTGTGACCACCAGACCAAAACACAAGTGCCCTAAACATGTTACATAAGGCGTTACGTAACCAACATGTCCATGACGACTATAAAGACATCAGTGGAGCAGAAGAATCTGACAATTACAGACACTTTCAGATGCTCCTCCTTAAATACCAAAATATCTGATGCGTGACCCTCATTCATTACGCTGATTTCTGCTGCTTTAATTGGAAAACAAACCACTTATCTGATTAAAACGCGATGGCAAACTCAAAAACCCTGGAGGACATGTACAAACTCTGTTAGGAAACGATTAAAGATGATTTTCGGGGCAAAGAATGGTCAAACTTTTCTGTACATCAGCATTTCATAAAAAAAAAAGATTTTTCGAAGTCGTAAATAATGATAACTGGAAGAAAATATTTCAGTTTTTCTACTGCAAAAAATCCTGTAACAACTTCTGAGTGTAACTACTGTTTAGAATTATTGATTAAAACTGGATGGGAACATTTTCGTTTTCATAACTCAATAGCAAAACATTTTGGAACGTATTTTTGTTGGCTATATTTGTAATATTAAACATAAAAATAGTTCTATTTTTTTGTTAATGGAGGCAGTACGGATTCATTAATGAGGTGCATTTTTTCATTATGTTTCGTGAAGTGAACATGGTTTGTCTGTGCGTTTTTCTCTGATTATCTTTATATTGTGCTAAAAAACATCCATGTTTGCATCCATCTGTGTCAACAGAGGACAGGGCATCTCCTCACACATACAGCTGTTCCTGCACTTCTTATTCTGTCCTAATAAAACAAGGAGCAGGAAAATACATGCAGCTGGACCATCAGCTCTGGACTCCATCAACACACGTTCACTGCGAATATAATCCATCTTTCATATGAGCGATCGTATGATACAACCCAACTAATGTTCTCAGAACTGTTCTCAAAGCAGTACAACAACATTATTTATACATCATTCCTTCTTTGTGTTTTAAATGTCGCAGAACATTCAAAAGTAATATTGGAACTCGGTTTGCAAGATGGCAAAGATAGAGTATTCTCTTACTAACCGAGAAAAGAAAATGTTTCTAAATGTTTCTTTGCCTGATTGTGTTTATGGGGTGAAATATAACACATATTCGTGGTTTTTCTTTTTTAAAAAGTCTTATTTTTCATAAACTTTACCTTTATTGTTGTCAGCCGCGCTCTCCTCTCTCCTCTGTCCTCAAACGACCGGTTGACTTCCTGATTCTATGAAACCACTCCCTCAGAAATACGCAGTGGGCTCCGATTGGTTAGTTTGGGCTGGTGTGTTGTGATTGGCTAAACTGTCGCACACGTTGTCCGGAAGGTTAACGCCCATTACCTTAACGGGCGAACGTGCCTGAGGTCAGATGTAAATAATGGTGTCTAACTGCAGTATCAGTGAGGCAGAATCAGACCGAGAAAGAGTCAAACAGAACCACACCACACACGGCTCTTACTAAACGTTTCTGAATGATAATTGCCACAGTTTTAACCATATACACGTTTGTTTAACACAATAGCATCTGACTGGCAACAACAACAACTGACTGGCTACTAATGTTAAACTCAAACAGCGTTGGCATTAGTTTACGGTCTTGATCAAATCGAAAATGTCATAAAGCATATACACATGAAAAATACGTTTAAAACATTAGTACTTATACAAAATTCAGGTCCATAATGTTTGTACGCGTTTGTCGTAGACACAAAATAGCATAACTAGTGCTAGTAGCCGAGTGGCTAAGAAGCTAGCGCTGGTATTTGAAGAAATAAAACACAAGGCTACGTCTGAAATTATACATGCAAGCATATTTAAAATGATGAAGTCTTAGCCTACTTACAGGTTGTGGCCCAAAAACTGCTGCCTCTGGTTTTAAAGTCGGAAGTGCTTCATGTACAGTTCCTTGTTGAATCCGGTGTTGAACTCGTGGAGATTCTGGAAGCTGTCTTCCGTAAAATGCGCAGCACAGAGAGCTAGATTACGATCGTCACTTTCAGGAACATAATCAAACATAAATTGTATCCATTGTTGATGAAGTATAGCACCCGTGGGAAGCCCGAAACACAGAAGACCTGACAGCTGCGTGAACACAACACGCTTGACGAGCATTCTTCTTCTTCTGTTGTTTTATGGCAGATTGGCAGGCTAATGTAAAAGGTGCATTTCCGCCACCTACTGATCTGGAGTGTGGAGTGCACAGTTTTGGAAGAATACGCAATGAATCAATGAGGGGGGTCAACAACTTAAAAAAAAGAAAAAAAATTCCTAATCCTAGATTCTATTCATTGTTCCTGCATCTTTTAGATATTTAAATAATATTTCATGGACTCTTGATTGTCTTGCCTCGTTTCCTAGCAATTCTTTTATTGAATTCCCTTCAATTCCCATCCCAATTCTTGTATTAACTTCATTCTCTCCCTTACATATGCAGCACACTCAAAAATAATATGCCGCAGTTTCTGGATCTCCGCATTTGTCACATTCTCCTGTTTCTTGACGAGCATTTCTGCGCATGCCCTTTTTTGCATATTCCGGAGGGAGGGTTGATGCAAATGTATGGATAAGTGATGTCTAAAACCCAGCTGTAGTCCCAATCGAGTCGTTTTTGTAGGCAATATACTTCCTGATTTTTAAAAGATCTCTGCTTACACTGAACTTTCAGCGCAGCAACTTTGCAGATACTGTTCATGCACCATCAGCAACATTACACACTATTTAAAATCAAACAAGTGAAATCGCAACCGCCCCCCCCCCCTTAACTTTTGGCATTATTTTCAGGTTTTGATCAAAAGAGATATGCAAAGGAAAGAAAAAATCTCTTAACAAAATGCACTACCTAATCTTCAGATTTCTGTTCTTGAAATGTATGCATGAACTAGAGCATGCATATTTAATTATAGAATGCCTTATTTGCATATTTATATATATTATTTGAGAAAACTTGTAATAAAAAAAATGTGTTTTAAAGAAAGCATTATCAGTAAATCACTCAATCAAATCTCACACTGATGAAAAAGGGTTCTTGGCTCAATTAAAAAAAAAAAAAAAAAAAAAAAAAAAAAACACTTCCCAAGAAGATTCTATATATGTATTGCATAATGCTCTCATGCTCAATGTGTACAATTAAAAAGGAATTAAAACATAATTAATTAGTTGAAACTAAATCCATAAAATGATTCCATGATGAGAACCTCTGTAAGTGCCTGACAGAACTTTAGAGCTCTAGTTCTATTTAGAACCTTTTCTTCTGAGAGTGAAAGGACTGAATGAGTTGACAGGATCTCTCTCTCTCCGTCATGTGCCGGTCATTTTCCAAACAACACTGATATGCTGTCCCTGTAGTTTTCCACAGAGCAGCCGCAGACTTCATGCTCGTCCACCCACAGTGATTTGAAAACTTTCTGACACTCGGGCTGAGAAATTCTCTGCTTTATTTCCAGCACATCAATCCTCACTCACTGCCCTCATTCACCAGCGGGCAGAAGCAGAGCCAGAAGATCAGGCGTCTGCAGAGGAGACGGGCATTCGAGCAATGATTTGATGGATGTTGAAATGTGCGCCTACAATGAAGAGACAAAAGCCTAATTTCCACCTACTTAAAAACTCAAGTTCAGTTGCTGTCTTAAATTAAGTACAATCAAATTAGATAGGCAAATCTTTCCTCAAATTAGATTAGAATCTTGCATAACTGAGAAAAAAAGTTATATTTATGCAACACTGGTCTATTTTACCCATGCATATAAATAACATCATGTACATGTAATTGCATAAAGTGTGTGTATCTGCACTGCATATGCATCTAGAATTATAAAATGTGTATCCTGTGTTCAAATTAATATGTGATTTTTCAATGCTTCACAAACTTGTGTGTGTTGGCTAATAAATCTGGAAATTATTTTGAGGAGTTAAAATAATGGAAAAAATGTTTGTCTAAATGTCTAGGCATATAACAGATGAAGTTTATATTCGTTTTGTTTTTCTGATTCGTCAAAGTTTTCAACAAAAGTATTTTTGTTCTGAAAATCATCATCATGTCCCCAGAGGCTTTGTTTCCACTCGTGTTTCCTGTTCAGTGTCAGATTGTGTTTGTTTGCAGAGGCTGGATGGTTTTTGAGATGATCTGTATAAATAATCTCATGTATGTCCATGCAGCGGTCAGCTGTGTTTTCCTCAGCATAACCTCGTCCACCTTCATGTCTTCTCTCATGTTCTCTTGCGATCTCCAGAAACTCCTGACCCACATTTCTCAGAAAACACCAACATCACAGACCCCCAGTAAGCCACTATTTTGGGCTATTTTTCAAGCAATATGTGTGTGTGCAGGTGCTCTACATAAAGCTGTTTTCTGGACTGCTGATTTTAAGTGCATCATGATAAGTAAAAGGAAAGACATTTAAAGCAGTTGTTGAGTGGTGAGATCTGTCAGCAAATGTTTAATAAGATTCAAAACCATCACAGTTGGACGTCCTTTTTGAAGATTTTATTTGGACAAACTAAAGATTTTTACCATCAAGAGACTCGAACCGGGATTCTCCACATGAGAGAGCGACTTTTTTTGCCAAATTGACGTGTTTCAATTCGCAATTTCAAGGGTAATGGATGGAAGGGTAATGAAAAAATAAGAAATACTCTTATATGAAGTGAGGTTTGGTTCCTGTTTGGCCTGTTCACTGGTTAGTCTGAAATCATATCAAATTGGATTTAACATCTTTGAGTGAGAAACACTGATTCAGGAACTGAAAACACGTTCAGTGGATTAGAATTTTCGGTTTAATGAAATCCACCTTTTGTAAGATTAAAATTTTGTAACTATGAAAGCTGCAGCCAATTATCATCATGCCTCTAACCAATCAGGGTTAAGCATCAATCAAATCTTAGTGTAGAGTAACGTCTGTGAGTTTGACCATCATTTGTGTTTATTTGAGTTCAAATACAGTACCACACATCAGCGAATGCATCATGATCTTGATTTACGTGCGAAAGCGACTTGAAATGTGAATTTGCACAAATGAGAGGCTAGCGTTTGGCGTCTTATTAAAGTCAATGCTAAAACATTAATGGAAACTCATTCAGAACACATTCAGTAGAAACAGGCCTAAAAAAATTTACATTTTAAAACTAAAAAAAATCGAGCGAGGCACATTTGATTGGCTAAAGATCCCTGAGTGCGTAGTTAATTTCCTTTCCAAAAACAATCAAAGAACTAGAGGGGCGTCGACCTCATTAGCATATCGATGGATCTTCGGACCCTTCAGCTTCTGGCTGAAACGACTAGTCTCCGCCCCTTTCCGCCAATCAGCTGCTGGATAGATGTACCACATGACCACGCCAGACGGGTTGACTGACACAACGAACTCTGTGCTGTCCTTCAGCTCGGGAAAACGCCTCTCCGAAAACACATCAAACACCTAAGAGAGAGAGAGAGAGAGAGAGAGATGCACTTTTATGATGGATTGATCCACTTTTATGATGGACAGATGCACTTTAATGATGGATAGATGCACTTTTATAGACTTCCAAAAAATATACCCATTGAATCCCATTATAAAGCTTGGAAGAGGCAGGACATTTTTTATTATAACTCAAATTGTGTCCGTCTGAAAGAAGAAAGTCATATACACCTAGGAGGACTTCAGGGTGAGTAAATCATGGGGTAATTTTCATTTTTGTGTGAACTATCCCTATATAAGAGAGAAATCAGTGTGTTTGCCAGCTTGTCTGTGTAAAGGCTCACCTCATAGACTCCAGGTGTGTATCCCAGCGTCTTCAGAGATGTCATGTATCGATTGGGCATGTCTGTCCTGCGGCTGAAGAACACCAGAGCGCTGGCTCCTTTAGAGAGAGGCCGAAGGTACACCTCAATCCCACTCTTCTCCTGAGAGAAACAAGACATCAGCTCAAAAACGCACTTTGTCTCATGTTTTTATATATGTATATCTCTCTTATTTATCATATCATATAGTTAATGTGATACTGAGTGTATACGACAGTTCAATAAGTTAATTTAATATAGTCTGTTTTTGCTCAATATTTGCTCAATAAGTTCAAGTTTCGTTTCTGAATGAATCAGAGTTTTGAACGAATCAATCAGGTGAATCAATGATTCAATGACTTTCAAAAAAAACATGGCTAAGGATTTATGAGTAATAAATTCTGTTGAATCTAATAAAATATGTCTCTCTCAAGCTATTTTTCTAATGTCTATTTGATGCAGTTTAACACACATTAAATTAAACATTCATTTAACATAATAATGACTTTAAATGAACTGTTAAGGGTAATTTCTCGGCCGAATTTCACGTGCGATCAATTAATCGGCATAATTAATTAGATTAAAAAAAATGTAAAAGCTCAACATCTATTTGTTAAATTTGACCCTTTTCACCTGTAGTGTCTTGGCTTAAAATATTATTAAATAAATACATGTAATTATTAACTATAATAAATTATATTACTAATAAAATAATACAAATCTGTTTAAATAAATAAATTCTACGATATTTAAATAAATAAATACGGTGAGTAAAAGTGAGTACCTTTATTAATATTTTGAATCAGCGATCATTTTTATATTTTTGGTGTTAGTTTTTTTGAAATCTTGCTATTTTTCCAAAACAAAAAAAATATACTTAAAGGTTTTAAAATAATATTAATATTTAATTTAATGTTTATAATAGTCTTAGCTTTAGTCAAAACCCCTGCATTTGTATTAATATTTTCAATTACCTACTATTTATAGCATTCATTTTAGTTTAATTTAAGCAGTTTGCTTTTGTTATTAGTTTTTTAGGCTTTAAAAAAAAATAATAGTTTAACGTTTTCCACAAATTGTAGTCTTAATTGTAGCCAGTACCGCTGCTAAGAGCGTAATGCCACAGTGAAAGCCAATCCTGTGGACCACTGACCTTGAACAGGCGTCTGCCCTGGACGCCCAACGGGTCCTGATTGATGGCGATGGCGAATTTATTCTGCAGGATTGCGCGAGCAGCGCTGCTAATCGTACGCAGGTCGTTGGACATGAAGAGAGGCGCGGCCATGATCGCCCACAGCGCCATCTGAGTGCGCGATTGGTCCAGGCTGAGGCCGAAGTCTCCAATCAGCAACTGAGGAGGATGCAAATGAGCATAAATCATTATTCATTAGCATAAATCATGTCCGTCAGTGGCTGCATTTACACCGCAAGTCCGATCTTTTGATCACATGTGACCAAAATTCAAATTTGTGTATAAATCTGGTTTGGATTTTTGTGTTTACGACATTGTGTGCATCAAGATGGTGTGTGAGCAGAGATGGGATTGTTGTGGCAGTGGCGATGATGATCACCATGTCGGGGTCGTTCCACTGGCCCGGTCCGGCCACCGGTTGCAGGACGTCCTGATTGTCAAAGAACCAGTCCACGATTCCCAGTACACTATCCCACGAGTCCTGGATGTCAGCGTAGTTCCGCCACAGGTTACAGATCTGACCCAGCAGTGTGTAGTTCACCTGAGGAACACATCCCAACACACACACACACACATCACCACACTGAACTCAACACACCATATTACTGCCATACTACAAGACATGTGATCAAACATCAACAAAAAACTGTTGATTACAATGCTAAATTTGATTATTTGTGTGTGTGTGTGTGACGCCCTCTGGTGTTCAGACAGATATGTGACGTGTGGTGTGTGTGTGAGACGCCCTCTGGTGTGTGTTTATATTGTGTGTGTAAAGTAAATGAATAGATTTGGACTTGCTGCTGAAACCCAATGAACAATAGATACACCAGAATAATAATATTCATGATCCTGAAGCTGAAAATATCATTATTTTAGACGAATGCTTGCACTATTTCACTGCGTACATTTATTTAAACTAATGTATAGGCCACTTTTACTGTAACAACACATGTGGCATTATCAGGACACACTAATTATATTCTACATTATATACAGTAGTTTAATGGAGTACTGACACTAAAACTCATTTTAATCTTGGGTGAACTACACTATCCACAATACATATTGATGCTTTTTTTTGACACGATACACTCCAAAATAAAAGTTTGTGTTTACATAATATATGTGTGTAGTGTGTATAATTAATTTGTATATATAAATACACACACATGCATGTATATATTTAAGAAATATTTTGCATGTATATACTTATATATACATATATATATATTAGGGCTGTCAAACGATTAATCGCGATTAATCACATCCAAAATAAAAGTTTGTGTTTACATAATATATGTGGGGGCACTGTGTATAATTATATATATATATATATATATATTGATATAATTATTTTATATATATAAATACACACACATGCATGCATATTTAAGAAAAAAATATTATTTATATATAAAATATTTAAATTTATATATAATATAAATTATTTATAAATCTATATACAGAATATACATAAAAATATTTCTTAAATATATACAAGCATGTGTGTGTATTTATATATCTAAAATAATTATACACAGTGCACCCACATATATTATGTAAACACAAACTTTTATTTTGCATGCGATTAATCGCAATTAATCGTTTGACAGCCCTAATTTATACATAATTAATATTATATATAAATATAAATATTTGATATATTAATATCAATTTGTTTCTTAAATATATACATGCATGTGTGTGTATTTATATATACAAGTTGATTATACACACTACACACACATAAATTATGTAAACACAAACTTTTATTTTGGATCGCGATTAATCGTTGCCCATCCCTACTCCTGTTAGTCGTTTAATACAGTTCATGATGCGTCCGACTAGAGAAACTCCAGTAATGGACTCACTTTAGGAGGGAGGCCGCCCTGGTAGGCGGGCCAACTGCAGGAGTAGCCAATGGGACGGCCCGTAGCGTTCAGGGCCTTCGACATCATTGGATAACCTGTGTTTGAATAAGATCATGAGAACGAAGGAGGAATTGGTCGAGCGCTTCCAGTGTGTTTGGGAAATGTCCCGCCCCTTTCCATAACCGCCAGTTTAACACACTACTAACTAACTCACCCAGGCCCCGCCCCTTTATCCTGCGCATTAATTATGATAATGAGGACTCGTGTGCTGGTTTGCTCACCTTGCTCCTGATAGCTGGAGTTTGAGTAACAGCCGTCCAGCTTGAGCATGTCGATTTCCCAGTCCGCAAACGTCTGGGCGTCCGTCTGCACTTTATCCAGAGTTGTTCCGGGGTATCCGCCACACGTGTGTGTGCCCATGTCTCCATAAATGCCCAGCTTTAACCCACGATCATGGACGTAACGTGCCAGATGAGGAATGCCATGTGGAAACCTGCGGATCGATTCACAATCACATGAGATGAAGGAGCAATGACTCTGCGAGAGCGATTCATCACAGTTCCCATGTTCCCACAGTGTGTGGTGTGCGGTGCATCTAGTGGTGAGGTTGTGAACTGCACCCAACAGAAGTTACGGTGGCCGACAGGAAGTGATGTCGAGAGAGTAGCCAGTTAAACGATGAGGTTTCTTTACAAAGATAAATTAATAAGTTACGTTTACTTTATTATTCAGTAAAACGGCGAATATTATTGTGACTTGTCAGAGGTCAGAGGTCAGCACCGTTTGGGGTCGGCCTGCAGTCGGCCCTGATTGTCTCTCTCTTTGGAGGACCAGCAGTCGTCGATGTTGACGTAGACGTAACCCAGCTCTCTCCAACCGTCCTCCGCCAGTCTGTCGGCCATGTCTGTGAACAACGCCTCACTGCGGGAGGGAGAACACACACACACACACACACACACACACACACACACACACAGAGGCAGCGTTAGGATTCTTCACGCGTTCAACAATACAGTATCAGTATTAGATGAAACACTTAGACTAGAAGAACATTAGAAACGTTCCCTTCCTTGGCAATGACCTGAAATAAATGATAGTTAAATCAATAAAATTATTAACTATTAACAAATGAAGTAAAAACTGAAATGAAACATTACATATTTAAAAAAAATAAAATAAAAAATAACAAAAAGATAGAAAAAATACACTAAAATTAAAATGGAAAATATTAATATAAAAGCTAATTCAAAATATTAATACAAATTATAAAAATATTTGGTAAATGCAAGGTAAATGAAAATTAGAAATGGTGCCTTGGCAATAAACTGAAATAATTTTAAATTAAAGCTAAAATTAAAATAAATTGAACCTAAATAGTAATAATTTACAAAAAACAAAACTGAAAAAGCGCATAACAAAATTATAAACATCTTTTAACTAAAATTAAAACAGAACAATATTAATATTTTAAACTCAACTTAAAACTACAATTAAAATAAACTGAATCAAAATAATAAAATAAAAACACTGACAAAAGCACAATAAAATGATTATAAATTAAAATCAAAACAGAAAATGTCACAATAAAAGCTAATTCAAAATTTAATAAAAACTAAATAAATGACACTAAAACATTTTTGTTAAAAAATAAAGCTGAAATTGATTAAAAATAAATAAATTAAACCTTAATAGTGATCCTTCTGAAAAGAACTGAAAGCACATAAAAGTATCAAAAATAAACTAAAATAGATTAGAATAGACTAAAAGAACATTTTTTTGATGAAATAAAGCTGAAATTGATTAATTAAAAATAAATTAATTAAACATTATTAGTAAGACTAACTAAAAGAATGGACAAAAGCACATAGAATTATTAAAAATAAAGAGAAAACAGAAAACAAGGCTGGTTCTGGATCACCTGATGCAGTTCTGCGGGTCGTTCTCACAGTCGATGTCACAGCGGAAGCGTTCCCATGCCAACCAGCCCATGGGAGGGGTCCTCATCAGACCGTTATCCAGAGCCAAGGTGGCCGTGGAGAACGCCAGAACCAGAGACAGCGTGGACCCCTGCATGTCTGAAACACATATAACACACTCATTCTGACGGCATTTTAAATCAACATTTGAGTAGAGAATAGAAAGTCTTCCTTGTGTTCATTACTTTAATGAGCTCATTAAATTATTACATTGTTTAAATTAATACATTTTTAGCAAACTGTGACTTTGTATATGTACATTTCTGAAATACATAACTTAGACAGTTTCCTGTGATAACAGAACTATCCTAACTGTAACGTGGACTCGTGCACTTTCATGAAATGATGCGTATTGTGAAAAGCGCTACACAAATAAACGTGAATTGAATTTAATTACTTGACAGGAAGTAAGAAAGTCATTTAATGTCAAGTCACAAAACTGTGACGTTATTCTATTTGTCAAATGTAGCAATTCCGTAAACAAATGTAACAATAGACATTATAATTGGAATTTTAAACAGACATTAATGTGAAATTAGACCATTTCAATTATATTTTGCACTACTAAAGCTTTATCTGAATGTCTGTTGTAAACGTCATGAGAGAAACACCTGTTAGGGTCACATGACTCACATGATACACACGTGACTTTCACACACACAGGTAATGCGCAAATATCCTTCAGAACCCTAACCTTAAGAAGTCTTCCTCACTTATATTTATATATAGCCTACTGGAACAAACAGCGATGTCAATCTCATTTTTAATAATAACTCATCACAATAAAGAGCACGACTTTTACTTCCTGTTAGACACTCCTGCTAGAATGCACAACACGAATCTATGTGTGCATCGCATACATTATAGCCTATAGAAAAGAAGAATTCTTTAAATCTACACATGCATTGATATTCTATAAAACTGCGTCGATCTGTTTAATCAATAGAGTTAAAAACCTGAATGAAACTGATGCACGCGATTGATTATGGTTTCATCACTCACCGGATCCGGATCCAGATGTTGTCTCACTCCGAATCAGAGCTTACTGTTTTCTGTGTCGGATCGGTTCAGTTCTGCTGCGGTAAAGGGTAAAATCATAGGGTAAAATGCGTTCTCTCCCCCTCTCTCTCTCTCTCTCTCTGTGTGTGTGTGTGTGTGTGTGTGTGAGAGAGAGAGAGACAGCCGGTCATGTGACCGCATCATGTCATGTGACGCAGCATCAGCTAACCGGTTCACGAGGAAGTTCCACACCACATACATACAAAACATTTTGATGTAACAAGTAAAATTAAACAAACTATTAGAGCCTGTAATATTAAAACATATTAAAATATTATAAAAAAAGTCCCCATGAAATTAAAATGAAAAGTGTGTATTTTTTATGGCATATTGCAATATTTAAGGCTATTATAAATATATGCACATCGGATGTCCTCGTAATTTTTAGTCAAAATAACTTCCCATCCTCCATTAATTTTCTCCACAGGGAAATTGATTTTTATTGATAACTTTTACTTATAAATTTTACTTTAACTTTAATAAGATAGCCATACTGTGAGCTACAAGGTTAATCAGCCTGCTATATTATTTATTTATTATTTACTGCTATATATATATATATATATATGAAGAGTTCAGATGCAAAAGCCTCCAAATGCCATTTGAAACTTTCCTCTAAAATGCCCATTTTTATCAAACTTGTATATTTAAGTTCAGTAATTTCACTTAAATGACAATTAATAGGTAATCTTCATTGCCATTTAAGTGAAATTACTGAAATTAAATATACAAGCTTGATAAAAATGATCATTTTAGAAGAAAATTTCCAATGGCATTTGGAGGCTTTTGCATCTGAACTCTTCATATATATATATATATATATATATATATATATATATATATATATATATATATATATATTATATAATCTTGTTTAAGAGTGAAATTCCTGGTGAAAACTACATTACCCATGATGCTGTGCAAATTGCACTAATCAGAGTCGAAAAAAGCAACTAAGTCAAAAATAGCTCTTTAGCTCCGCCCACTCCCATGAAATCCGAGTCCATCTACCTATACGCTAAACGAGTAGTTATATATTTCTCCATTTTTAATTCGATCATGCTGTTTGCAATGCTTTATGGGATTGTAGTTCTTTCCCTCACTAAAGCCTTTAAGTACTTTTGTCTTTTTCTCTGATTTTCAGAAACATTTTCGCTTCAAATCAAAGTGTTGTAACTGGTTCTCTGATGAGATCCACCAATAGCAAACCACAACCATCCAATCAATTCCCCACGGACAAAATCAAGTCCCGCCCACATTTGTTCTTGTTCCAGAAGCATTTCACTCAGATATACGACACAATAAGAGTGTAAAATATCCTTTCATACTTACTTTGAGTCCAGTTGATCTACTAGAATAACTTGATTTACAATTAAACATGATAAACAGTGAACAACACACACAGAAAGAGAACGACACGTTCTCCACAGTATAATCTCTTTTTTTATTACAAGATGAGCTTGACGAGTTCTCCACCCGATGCTAATTTGCACATGGTTCTTTTCCAATTCCCTGTAGATTAATCGCGGTTTGGAGAAATCGCTCGTTTGCTCAGCACACTATTATACAGTAGAGAGACTCGCCGTCAGGTAAAACACAAACATCAGCACACGGAAACAGAAAATATGCTTGGGAATATGCTTTCTGGGTTTATACCCAGACTGCAACACAGTGTCGCCTCGGATCCGGGCCACATCTGGTACATGTGGAATTCTAAGCGTATTCAGATGTGGGCCAGAACTATGTTGCTGTCTGGGATAGAAACGCTGTTTGCTCTCGGCTAGATGGATGTGCGTGTGTGTGTGTGTGTGTGGAGTGTCTAATGCGCGGCCGTCCTCTTTAACCTACATATGCATCAGACACAGCAATATAAAGATTTACTACAAAATTTGTCTGTACAAAAACTGCTTTTCTCTTTTTTTCTCGATATAAATCTCCGTTGAACGACAAAGTCGAGTTGCCCGTGACAGACAGAATGGACGCTAGTAGAAAGTTTTCCTAGAAAAGTTGAAGTTTATCTAAACGACAGAACTTTGGTTTGAGTGGTTGATCCGAGTGGGAATGCGGCTGCGTCCCAAATCGCCAGGAATTACTTTTGCAATCACTAAAAAAGCATGTTCTACAGAGTATGAACGTGATCCTGATGTGCATTTGCCATGTTGGCATTCACAGTCATAACGTGTCCATCAGATGCACACTTCAGAATCCCACCGGAAATAGCAGGTCGTACTGGTACTTTTTCAGGAGTACTGTAAATTCAGACATACGTACTGCTTTTCATCCTGCAGTATGTGATTTAGGACGCAGCCCACGACATACAACTGACAGACATTGTTTCATGTACTTTTAATGGCGCCTAGGCTTTTCTGTGCGCTCCAACGTCATTTTGACCTGAAACTCTTTTTTAATTATTTCTCACAAATTTAGTGTCCAAAACCCCAGGACGTTTGTCGCATTTGAACCACGAATACACACACAAAAAATTAAAAGGATTTGAGGAGTTTTGTGGTTGAAATTTAAACGAGTAACAAATGCTTCTCTTGTGGGTCAATTTGAGCCCCTTAGGAATGAATGAATGTGAGGAATTCTTCAGTACACATAGAAAAACCTAAATATGCTGAAAATTCGAAATAAAAATGCTAAAAATTTACCAAAAATGATCTATTTATTGTGTGCACAACATGTGTCTGAATGCGCACTGAGGAGAGACTGGATTTAGGACCACGTGGAACAGCTCCTCTGCTCATATAGAGCTATAGGCCCATCTAGAGTCATGAAAAATCATGTTATTATTATTATTTATTTCCACAAGAGGTCAAACACTCACAATCTAAGATATCTAGAGTCGAATTAAAAGGGTTATGCATGAAATTTGAGTTATTTTGCATTTAAGTTGGGGAATGGGAGTTGTGAGGAATGTGCTTTTAAAGGTAAATATTAGGGCTGTCAAACAATTAGTCGCATCCAAAATAAAAGTTACATAATATATGTGGGTATAATTATTTTATATATATAAATAAACACACCATGCTTGTATATATTTAAGAAATATTTTCATGTGTATACTGTATATAGATTTATGTATAATTTATATTATATTTAAATATAAATATTTTGTATATATAAATAATTTTTTTCTTAAATGTATGCATGTGTGTGTATTCATATATATATATATATATATATATATATAAAATAATTGCACCCACAGTGCACCCACATATGTTATGTAAACACAGACTTTTATTTTGGACGTGATTAATCGTGATTAATCGTTTGACAGCCCTAGTAAATAAAAATCTCCCCAAAAAAATTGCATAAAAAATAATTATCAAAAAAATGAAATAAAATAAGTTTTCTGGACAACAAAAAAATATATACTTTTAGGGCTTCGGTTCGTTCTGACCCGCAAGGGAAAGATGTGTTACAAAGTGCGGGGAAAAGATGAAGGTTTTCAAAGACATTATTGCGTAAGATAATTTTAATTAAATTAATTTCTGTGTTTAACACATTCTGCCTTCCAGCTTTAGCTGTCTCTTACTCGTCATTTTGTTGCATTGATGCTAAAACGCCTCCTGTATTTGTCAGTGGGTGAAAAGGAAAGAAAGTAATTACGCATTCATTTCGTTCACGCACGTCCGATCAGGATCAAGACTTTTGACATCTAACAATTCCATGGAACGTTCTCTCAAGGTTCTATTTTGAGTAACAAACATTCTAAAAACACTGCAGGAAGGAGTCTATGTGACAAAACCGATAAGAACTTTCTCTAAACGTCTAAATACTAGGGTTGCACCGATATGAACATTTTGGCCAATATAACCGATAATTCTTTATATTTGAAAGCCGATAACCGATATATCGGCCGATAAATCTAAATCCATATTTTTATTTAATTTTTAAGAGCCTGATTACAAAAACAAAAATCTCACCATTAAAATCCACGTCCCAAACACACAATCATAATGATGTTCACGTTATAATGTTCTGCAGCCGATATGACTTTACAGTATTTTCCTTTTTTTGAAGTGCAATTCAAATCCATCATGTTGAACAGTGCGCAGCTGAAGGAAACATTACATTATTTATCGGATTTAATATATCGGCTACATTTACTTATCCGGCCGATAGCGATAAATCGTGCATCCCTACCGATAACGTCTAATAAACGTTTGGAGAAGGTTCTGGGAGTCTCTTGAAGGCAGCGTTTCTCTCACATCAAAACCGATCCGTTTAAAACATCTACTTCATTTCACAGCATCCTACATGTCTTTCACAGAGAAAACAGAGATAAGCAACACAGAACGAGGAGGATGTCGCGCCGCAGGACAGAGAGACCGATCACCGAGTCGCTCGCGTATCCGGATTTCCACAGGAAACAATTCGTGTCCGTCGTCGGGACGAGAGTTACAGGAGGATCCCGCGGGATCTCAGGCCATGGTCTCTTTCCCCGGGAGCCTCCTGTCGTTAAAGGTGTGCATGTTAATGACCTCTTCTGTTTTGACGATGGCGGGAGGTTGAGGCTTTTGTTTCCGCCGCCGCTGGCATTTCAGAGACACCCTGAGCTCCTCCACCATCGCGCTGCAGAACGAGCGCTAGAGAAATCAACATAAGACAGATCAATACACACACACACACACACCTGCTCAGGTCATTATTATAGCTCTATTTTCAGTAAATAATGACTGAAATTCTCATTAATGGGGGAACTATTCTTAAATATAATGGCTTTACATTTAAAAGGTTGTGTATTTAAACATTTGTTGTGTTGACTTCATCATCAGGTCCTTTTTTTATCAAATTAGATTATAGTTCGATTTAAAGTATTAAAATTAATAAATATAAAATGGGTAAATAAACAAATTAATCAATAGAAATTTATGTATTTACTATTTGTGTATTTACCGATAACTGTTTAAAATATTAAACATGTTAATACAAAAATAAATAAATGAATAAATAAATAAACAGGTATATTAATTAATATAAAACAAGTACATACACAAACAAATAAATAAAACAAGAACATAAATTAAAGTAAAAAATGTAAATACACAAATTAATAAAATAATATTTTATTAATGTACATACAAAAACAAATAAATAAAAGTCAATAATTAAATAAATATAAAAATAGGTAAATAAACAAATTAATCAATAAAAATGTATGTATTTACAATTTGTCTAACAATTTGTGTATTTACCGTAAACTGTTTAAAATATTAAACATGTATAAATACAAAAATAAATAAATGAATAAAGAAAAAAACAGGTATAATTATTCATATAAAACAAGTAAATACACAAACAAATAAAAAAAACATAATTTAAAATAAAAAAGGTAAATACACAAATTAATAAAATAATATTTTATTAATGTAAATACACAAACAAATAAATATAACAAGTCAATAATTAAATAAATAAAAAAAAATAAGTAAATACACAAATTAATTCAGTGTGTTTGAGCAAGAAGTTCTTCTCTATATCAGTGTCAGTGTTTGTGAACGCCTCCATTGTAGTCTGGAGTTTCTTCCAGGAACGAACACGTCACAATATTCCTCATTATAATAATTTATGCGCAGGATAAAGGGGCGTGGCCTGGTTGAGTGAGTCAGTAGTGTGTTAAACTGGCTGATGTTTAAGTACCTTCTGAATGTGAGCGTTCTGCCTGGACTTGTAGAGCACCTCGCCGACGGCCACGAACACGGACAGCACGAGCCCGGCGGCCAGAACGATGAAGATTCCCCCGATGTTCTGCACGCCGAGAGCGCTGGCCTCTTTACTCTCCTCCTCGGGACAGCCGTTGCCCCGCCACCACTTCTCCTTCATCATGTGCAGCTTCCCCTCCTCCTGCAGCTGCAGGATCGCGATGGTGATGCGGTCCCGATACGGGGAGCCTGCGGGACAGGGAGAGGAGTCAGTCCACGTGTGTGTGTGTGTGTGTGATGCGGTCCCGATACGGGGAGCCTGCGGGACAGGGAGAGGAGTCAGTCCACGTGTGTGTGTGTGTGTGTGTGTGTGATGCGGTCCCGATACGGGGAGCCTGCGGGACGAGGTGGAGATTCAAACCATACACCATCTGTGTGTGTGTTACCCATGGGAGTTCCCACGCCGTAGGCCTTGGAGTCGATGAGTCCTCCGACCTGCGTGAGGTTGCAGTTGCGCTGCGTGACGAACTCGATGGCCGTCGACTCCATCAGGAAAGCGTAATCCGACGTCAGCACTCGATGGATGCCCTCCTCCACGCTCTTCACGATCACAGACTGACTGCGGCTCTTCATGAACTCCCACATCTTATCGTACGTGGAGATCTTGGTTTTCTACACAGAGAACGTTACGTTACGCCAGTTAAAGCTGCAGTGTGTGGTGTGTGGCGCATCTAGTGGTGAGGTTGTGAACTGCACCCAACAGAAGTTACGGTGTTTTCACCTATGTTATTTATTTATGGACCAAAATATAGCACAAACAGAAATTTAAGCTAAATTTTTTGTTTGGACAAGCAAAAATGGGAATTTGGATTTCACGAAAAAGCAAAATAAATAATGCGGGGTCAACTGATGTAATTTCAATTTTAAAAGGATTTATTAAAACTAGACTAAAGGGTGAATATGCATACTATGACTTGGTTAAAGACCTGGAGACTTTCAATCATATTTGGGGAGTAAACCAGTGCATATGTGCATCTGATTTTGATGGTGCTTTGCAAATTTATATTTAACTATGCTGTTTGTTTTTTTGTGATATTTATAATTGTGTGTTTGTATTTTAAATAATAATAAAATAAAAAGAAAAAAACTATGTAAGGTTTAATTAACCCTTGAATATTTGTAATAAAGTGGGGTTAAAAGTAAAAAAAAGTCTCTCTCTCTCTTTTTCTCTCTCCAGTTCAATGTTGTCGGTTCCAAATATGGTCATTTTCCTTTTAGTCAGCAACCAATCACGAAAGTAAAAGGGCGGATTTAACTCTAAATGAGCAATCTCATTGGCCTGATGGAAATCTTTAGATCCCGTTTTACTGTTTCTTAAATTACTTATCTCTCAAACTCAAAGTCTGAAATCTGCACTTCTTCAGTAGCACCTATATACCAAACCTAATACACCAAACTGTCCAGTCTTTTATCTAGTTTTATTATGAAGACTATTACAGATGGATTTGTAAATATATTATTCCTAGCTTGATTTATAACATTGTTTGTCTAAAAATCTATTTAAGGCTATCTGATTACAGGATAACAAAAGTAGATATCCATAAAAGCTATTTCCCCCCATCTATTACTGGAAATAATATTTCAAACCTGGCTTTATCTAATAGGCTACTCAGATTTCGTTTTTTTTTAATATATGCAAATTCGCACATATTTAATTAGGCAATGCCTAATAATTTAAGACTTGAGACTTGACTTGGACTTCCAAAAAATGACTTGTGAACATCTCTGGCTGACACAGGAAGTGATGTCGAGAGAGTAGCCAGTTAAACGATGAGGTTTCTTTACAAAGATAAATTAGTAAATTACGTTTACTTAATTATTCAGTAAAACGGCGAATATCATTGTGACTTGTTCATCATCGTGTCAGTGTTTTACTCGAACAACAACACAGTGACCAAACGCGTTTGTCGAGTCTGAGGAGGCGGGGAAACAGCGATCTCTGATGTTCTGCATTTGGCCTGCAGTGCCGATCTCGACCGCTAGCTGTCGCTGGTACAGGACTGAATGCAGTACCTTGAAGAAGGTCATGGTGGCGCCGTCCTCCACCAGGCCGTACAGGATCTTGGTCTGCTTGGCCAGATCGTCCGCCGAGTCGATGGGCGACTCCATTCGCTCCACCGTCAGGAACGCCGCCAGATTCGCCGTGTACGAGGAGATGATGATCAGCGTGAAGAACCACCAGATCCCGCCCACGATCCTGGTGGACAGAGCCTTCGGCATGAGCTCCGATCCTGAGGAGAGACCAGAGTGAGAGTGTGTGTGTGTGAGTGTGAGAGAGTGTGTGTGTGTGTGTGTGTTCACAGCTCACCCTGACGCATGAGAGCTCCGACACCAAACCAGAAGCTGTTGAGGAGAGTGAAGTTGTTCTCCACCACGTCTGAGTCGGGATTACAGGGATGAGGATTATACCACTCGTACGGACTGAACCTGCGCGAGAACACACACTCACGCCTTTACTGTCATCACACACACACACGTTTACTGTCACTGCACACACACACTAACGCCCCGTTCACACTGCATGTCTTAATGCTCAATTCTGATTTTTTGCTCAGATCCGATCTTTTGGTTTGGCTGTTCACATTACCTTTCAAAATGTGACCTATATCTGATTCCAATGTGAACTGTTTGCATGTTTGAAACTAACCCGCATGCACAACAATGACATCATACGCAGCACGCTGTTGCACTAATGTTCGTGTGGTTATGGAGGAAGTAAGCATTTGCGCTTTTATTTCTAAATGTCTGTGGAATGGAAGCCGTAAAATTAATGAGCAGGTGATGATGAGGAGAAGAACGAAGAGAAAGAAAGCAAAATTGTCTTTTTATTAATTAGCCCATATATTAATTAGGTCTAACACCTCACTCTCCCTCCATTGACTCGCTCCATCACTGTTCTCCATATGTATTCAAGTTTTAATGTTACTGTCTGTGTCTGTTGTGTCTAGTGCTTACATAATTGTTTCAAATGTCGATGTAGATTGACGTCAGAGTCGCATTAAATCCGCCTTGGTTGTTCACACTGCGGACACATTGAAAAAAATCAGATCTGTATCTGAATTAGGACTACATATGAATGTGGTCTAAATCTGATTTAAAAAGATCAGATCTGGGCCAGATTTGAGTGTTCACACTATCTCTGAAGAAGTCTGACCTAAAAAATCAGATTTGGGCCACTTTTGTCTGCAGTGTGAACGGGGCCTTACACACTCACATATTTACTGTCACCGCGCACACACACACACATTACTATAACAAACTCACACACGGACGCAATCATTTACCGTCACAGCACACACACATTAACACACTGACAGCAAACATTAATATTTAAGACACACAGTTGTTTATGCACTGCTCAGTTTCGAGCTCTAGAACAGAAAACACCCAAACACACATTCAAGTGTTTATTTTACGGCACTAACGCTGTTTTTGTGTGTGTGTGTGTGTGTGTACTGAATATGAACACTGAGTGGTACAGACAGAAAAGTGTTCGGGTTAATACAGGAAATTAATTAGGGCTGTCAAACGATTAATCACATCCAAAATAAAAGTTTGTGTTTACATAATATATGTGGATGCACTGTGTATAATTATTATATATATATATATATACACACACATGCTTGTATACATTTAAGAAATATTTTCATGTATATACTGTATATAGATTTATATATAATTTATATGATAAGTAAATATAAATATTTTATATATAAATAATATTTTTTTCTTAAATATACATGCATGTGTGTGTATTTATATATACAAAATAATTATACACAGTGCAGCTAATCACGATTAATCATTTGACAGCCCTAATATTAATATATCATATAATATCTTTTTTCAAAGTGACTCTTTCTACAGGATCTCAGATGCATCAGAATATAAAATAATGTGTGTGTGTGTGCGGGAACATCTATGTGGATGTGGAGAAACTCCTCTGTGTGTTTCGAGGTAAATCGGGGCTTTTCTAATCAATAAAGCAGTTGAAAAAGTCAATATTGCAATTATAGAGCAGAGCAAACATGAGCGGGAAGCTGTCCATCAGTTCAACATCACATCATTCAGCACAAATACAGCTGGAACTTACCCAGAATGCCTCACAAACACACTGTGCATATTCCAAACTAACTTAGGTGACAGTCGTGGCTCTGCATTGGTCTCGTCTGGCCAGTAACACTAAACGCCGGCGCTGAGCGGCTGCTGGGTTATTTTTAATTACATGTCAGACACGAACGGCCCGGTTTCCCGAGACTGAGGATGAAGACGGACACACACAAACACACACCAGCGCGAGGTCACATGTTACCTGGCTATGACAAACAGCACACAACTGACACCCAAGCAAGCCAGCAGAATATACATCCAGATATCAGGGGACAGGGGGTTGAGGAAGGAGAACACGCCGGGGTTGGTGCCGTTGGGTTTGCGGTAGAGGATGCTGATTCCCAGAGTCATGAAGGGTTTGGAGAAGTCAATCACCTTCTCTCGCACGTACGTGATGGTCAGCGGCGCCACGGCCAGGTCTGCTTTCTGTCAATCACCAACACGACACACTTCTCTAGCAGCGACAACGACTCAAGCTTCAGAATCGAACAAAAGATTCAAATGAATTGGTGATTCATTTGAATCTTTTGTTCGGTTCTGAAGCTTCAGTCTCGGTTTATTTGATAAAAATACAGTAAAACAGTGAAATATTATTCTAATGTAAATCATCAGTTCTCAATGTGAATATCCAGTAAAGTGTAATTTATATCGTGTGATCAAAGCTGAATTTATCATCATTACTCCAGTCTTCAGTGTCACATGACCCTTCACAGAATCACTCTAATATGAGGATCTGATGATCGAGACACGGTTATGATTATGATCAGTGTTTGAAACGGATATAAAAAATATATTTTACATTCTAATAACATTTTAAGTATATGCAGAGACTTCTTTTAACCCTCTGATGGTCCTCGGTCACTTCTGACCGAATCGTTTTCTGTTTTGAATTATTAAAAATCACAGCTTCATCGGAAGGTTGTGATACTTGGTGACTTTTTTTGGCATTTGGTATGTGAATACAAAAAAAAAATTGAGGCCATGATCCGAGCATGTTGAGTGGTTGTAAAAATAGTCACACTCGTGGTCTTTGGTCAAAAATGACCGACCCATAGGAAATGAATGGGAAATTGACAAAAAAACTAAAATTCTCTGAATTTTTGTTTGTACAATCTACAATTCGGCCACGATTCTTAAAAGAAGTATACCGCAGTAAAGGGGTGACACTCTACAACATCAAGAGTGCAAAACATTTACACCCACCCACACACACACTCATACAAACACACTTTTATACACATACACACCAATAAGTTTTGATTACAAAAAGTATGTTTTGAATTTTTAAAAATCACAGCTTCATCTGACTGTTATAAAAATTGGTGATATTTCTGGCATTAGGTATGTGAACACACAAAAAACTTTAGTTCATGATCCGAGCATGCTAAGTGGTCATAAAAAAAATAGTCACGATTTTGGTCTTTGGTCAAAAATGATCCTCATAGGAAATGAATGGGAAATTGACAAAAAACACAAAAATTCACATTTTTTAAATTTATTTTATTATTATTATTTTATTT
The DNA here is from genome assembly GCA_038021265.1 of Cyprinella venusta. Taxonomy (NCBI): domain Eukaryota; kingdom Metazoa; phylum Chordata; class Actinopteri; order Cypriniformes; family Leuciscidae; genus Cyprinella; species Cyprinella venusta. The sequence goes on from CM075885.1 coordinate 851,580, forward strand.
TTTTTTACATTTTTTAATAAGAAATAGTTTTTGAGATTGTTTCAATTATATATTCAAATCCACCAAAAAACAAAAAAATGTGTTCGTAAACATCTGGGGAAATCACATGCCTCTCCATAGAGAGCTGTACATGCCATCTAGTGGTTACACCATGATCCTACACTTTTTCTCTATACTGTGCTAATTTTCTTCAAAAAAAAAATTTTTTCTGAAGGCCTAGGCCTATTAAACAAAAATACTTCATTAATAAAAAATAAATAAATAAATAATAATAATTAAATATATATATATATATAAATATATATATATATATATTTCCATTGAAAAAATAGACCATAAATATTGCATAAATATTAATAAATTCAAACGAATTATCTCAAAATACTAAATTAAAAAGAATAAATATTATTGAACAAAAATAAATTGCAGTAGTTTTACTGGGATGGAAGAAGTTTCATTTTTAGGCCTCCGGTCACTTCTGACCGGTGAGGCCCAGGACGTGACTCATAAGACCATCAGAGGGTTAAAACCAATAAAAATCTTACTGATCGAAAACTTTTGTGTGTGTGTGTGACTCACGTGGTCGATGAGCTCGCGGATCATGCCGTTCCACTGGCCCGTGTTCTCCTCGAACGCGCCGTACTTCCCGTCCTCCACCAGCCGGATCTCGTAGCGGAAGCCCAGGATCGCCGCTAGCTCGCGCAGCAGATCCACACAGAAGCCCTCGAAGCGGTCGTTACCGTACAGCGGCTTATCCGACTTCTTGAACATCACGTACGGCTCCTCCTGAACACACACACGCGCATCGAGTTCATAAGTTACGTGATTAGCAATACTGTGTTGACAGTAAGTTAAAATCAAAATAAAAACCAAGAAAATAGTTCATGCAAAAGTTAGATTTAGGTAATTTAGGTCCATTTTTTAGGTTAATTTTGTCTACAAATGTTAAATATTCCTCATATTGTAGTATGTGGACAACAGCGTTGTTTAGGCTGGAGTCTGTGGATGTGTTTACAGAAAACCATGTACATTTCTTTTAAATAAATGAATAATAAGATTAAAATAAATTAATTAATGAGTATGTGTGTATGTGTGTTTACCAGTATGGTGGACACGCGCAGTGATTTGTTGGCGAGCGAGTCTGTGATGTTGGTGATTTTACTCTTGTGATTCTCTGTCATGTTCAGTCCACGCGGAGGGTCCCACGTCCCGATCTGTGCAACACACACACACACCAATACATGAATTCACTTACATATTATCACAAAAACACTCTCTCTCTCTCACACACCTTCTCGAGGCCGTTCTCTTTGAGACTGATCACGTCCAGGTCGAAGTCGGTCCTCAAGCCGTTGGTTTTGTTGAAGAGGATTCGCCCCGTCAGTCCGTCCCATGATGCCTGACGAGATATCAGGGATATATAAATATATATAAATTAATAATATTTTACAATTTAACTCATTAAATAAATAAATAAATAAATAAATAGTTGATATTTCTGTTTATTTTACTACAGTGCTTTGGTTGTCAGAAAAGTGCATTACAAATCAAATGTATTATTATTATTATTCACGTACAGTAGAGGCTTTATATCAGAATGTGTTCATTTCTCTCTATATGAATCTTATTGCGTTTTTCTCTCTCTCTGTGTGTGTGTGTGTGAGACACATTGTTCCTCAGGATGATGTTTGACTGCAAACACTGCAGGTTCAGTGCGTCATTTCCACAAATTACCAGCTATGAGTCCACAGATCTGAGGAGAACACACACAAGACTCTCCATCTGAACACACACACACACACACACACACCTGCAGTCAAAGACAAAGAGGGATTTATTTCTGAGATAATGACACAAACACACACACACACAGAGAACAATCACTTTTATCAGATCAAACTGATGTACATAAATCAGGCAAATTTGTTTTTTATTCTAATATTTATATTTTTATTTCAGCTAAAAATTTACATTTTACATACTATTATAGTTTTCATTTTTTTTTATTAGACTTTTTTCACATTTTGTCATTTTTTGGTTTTATTTTTTTGTGATTTCTATTATTTTTGTGCATTCACATTTTAATGTAAGTTGATTTTAATTTGAATTTCGTTTATTTCAGTTCCCAAGGCATCAGCTAGTTTGGGTTTAATCTAATATTGATATAAAGTATAAATGTTCCCCTGTAAGAGCTGAATATGGTGTTTCTCACTCTCGGATCTGTGTGACGACACTAATATACGGACAGATCTCTGAACTTGCTGAGATGTTTAATGAAGCTGATGGATCTTCTGTATGCAAATATATATAAATATTGGTACTGCCACTTTAAGAGCAGTATATGCTAATGATGTGTGTATGTGTGTGTGTACCTCTTTGATGAGGCTGATGAATCTCCCGCCGAAGCGCCAGGGTTTGTGTCTGTTACACTGAAGAGAACTGACCGTGATCTGAGACGACTGCTGGACGGCCACAGCGACAACGTGAACCGCATCGTACATGAGCGCAGCGTCCGTCTGCACACACACACACACACACACACACAGGTTTGGTTAGCTATACTTGTCAGGACATTCCATAGGTGTAATGGTCTTTATACTGTACAAACTGTATCTTCCGTTCCCCTACACTAACCCTACCCATCTCACACACACACAAACTCTAACCCAAACCCTAACCAAACCCATCACACACACACACACACACACACACACACACGCAACCACTCACAATCAGTGTGAGATCCTTAAGGCTCATAAATAGATCCCATGAATGGCAATTTAAACACACACACACTGTTACCAAGAGGATGCTCCTCTCATTACTGCTCTTGTGGATAATGTGTGTGTGTGTGAGAGAGAGAGTGAGTGAGTGAGAGAGCTTGAGTGTGTGTGAGTGTGTGTGTCTAATGATGGCTTCCAGCTCAGACAGAAGAATTGGAGACGATCCTACAGTGTTTTCAGTCTCTGCATGTGTGTGACGTGTTGAAATCAGCCGTGTGTGTGTGTGTGTGTGTGTGTTGAACCGTGCTTTGACAGACTACAGGATGATGATGAGCTCTTCATTACTACAGTGTTTAATTATAACCAATCACAGGACTGAAATCACCGTGGCAACCCTCGTCCCATCACAGGCCTCCTGCTGTACGCTAGCAACAGAGATTCACCACACCAGCAACGGTTTCCATGGCAACTCACTGGCAGCAACGGCGGTTGTCAAGATGATAGAGAGAAAGAGAGAGGGGGGGGGGGGATTCTCTCTCTCTCTCTCTATTGACTTTCATTTTGATTGTATGTGATATTTTATATCTTTTGTACTGTATAAACAAAAAATCAACACTCATAAACCCACACACTCTCACAAACACACACTCTCACACACTCTCTCACACACACATTCTCTCTGACACATGCACAAATAAGCACACACACACTCTCTATTTCACAAACATACACGCATAGTTAAAATTTTAACTTCTCAAAAGAAATAAAAAAACTACTCAAATCAGGTTTAGCTCGTCATCATGAAGAGTGTGTTTCTAAAAGTTGCCAGATTGTGTTTTTCTCTTGGAGCCGAACAGACGCGGCGTTACCGATGAAGAGCGTCTCCATGGCAACAGCGTTCCAATGAAGAGCATCTCCATGGCAACAGCGTTCCGATGAAGAGCGTCTCCATGGCAACAGCAACAGGAGAACAGGATCAGAACAGGAAAACCAGCACTGTTAACCCTGTAAAGCTTTCTTTGTTTTTTAAATGCAACTGTTTATTAAATACTTTTTAGGAAATCTAAAAATTAAGTTTGCGTGTGTTTTTTGTTGAGTATCATATTTGATACATCAGGCGTTTATGGCTCATATAGTCAGATATAGTGAGAATAACATGGAAAATCTACGTTTTATTCAGAGGCCCAAAGTTGGCAAAAATATGCAAATAGAAGATACTGACATCAAATGCGTATGAATATGAATCGTCACTCTATAATGTCTTATTAAGATGATATTTAAATTAGTGCAGGGCAACGATTAATCACAACTGTAGTAAAAGTTTGTGTTTACATAATATATATGTGTGTGCAGTGTATAACTATTTTTTATATATAAATACACACATATGCATGTATATATTTAAGAAAAAAATTATATTTAAAAAATGTATATTTATACAATATATATACGTGTGTGTGTGTATTTATATATACAAAATAGTTATAAAACACAGCACACAAACATATGTTATATAAACACAAACTTTTATTATGGATGTGATTAATCGTTGCACTAATTGAAATGCTTTCTGATTAAAACTGCATGCATCAGATATGACACAGCAGGCTTTATAGGGTTAACTCATTATTATAGACCCGCATCTGATATCAAATCACCGGTTTCATCTCTTTGTCTTTAAATGACAGACAACAAACTGCAGATGAACTTTCCTCCCGCGGACGAGTCCCATTATCCCAGAGTCTGATTAAATCTGAAGAGCAGATTCACTCATGCAAACGAAGCAAAGTCATAAACATCCGTAACGCTAATGAAGCGTTTCATCAGCTCACGTCTCCACACTTACAGCGCTCATTTATTATGAAGCCCAGTCCTCTATCTTCTCATGTTAATAATAGTTCAGCTGAGGATTTACTGCAGATCTGAGCCGAGTTTGAGAGCATTTCTCTGGGGGATTTTCCAGATCGGAGAAACTGGAAGACGGTGAATATTCCCAAACACAGTAAACTTGTGTATATGTGAGTATATATGAAACTGCTGACACACACACTCACTCACCGTCATGAACCCGTCCAGCAGGCCTGAGTCTGGTTTGGGCGGCGCCTGTAGTCTCTCCATGCTCCACTTCTCGATGATGGACGAAACCTGTTGACTCTCAGTGTTGAGGATCCGGAAACCCGTCATGTTCACTCCACTGAACCGATACGGCTCCATATCCAGAGCAAACAGATCCTGAGGAGTCACACATACACACACACTTATGATCAACAGTGTTATTATCCTTAAAAGTTTAATAAATATTAAAGGGAAAACACACACAAAATGAAAAAGCTTCCGCATAAAGCTGACTGAGGATGTGATCTCACTCTCTCTCTCAGACACACACACAGACACACACACACACAGTGAGTGAATCAAAGCCTGTCGTTTCAGACAAGCCCTTTTCGAGTCACGGGAGGATCTCAGATCAAACCTCCACAGCGCTCCGAGTCTGAGATGAGTTCAGCGTTCCTCTTTCACACTCTCTAGCAAAGACTGGAGCGCTTTTACTCTCCACACACACTCTTATCAAAGCAGACGAGACTCAAACACACCCGAATGACAGATGCCACTTCAAGAACAGTCGAAATCACACCGTTTATCTTCAAAATGAAGCTTTCAAAGATTCCAAAACAAAAAACTGTGAATGAGTGAGAGAGTTTGTGTCTGTGTGTGAGTCCATGTAAGTGAGTGAGTGAGTTAGTGTGTGTGTGTGTTTGTGAGTGAGTCAGTGAGTGAGTGAGCGTGTGAATGAGTGAGTGTGTGTGTGTAAGTGTGTGTGTGTGAGTCTCACCAGAGTTGTAAAGATGTAATGATAGTATTCTGTCACCATTCCCATTGAAAGAGCCTGTGTGAAATAACAGAACACAAATATGAATAGGTCATATTTTAACAAATACAAAACAGAAAATTACATTTTACAGCTTTTACCATTTTATTTTACTTTTATTTTCGTGAGAATGAAGCAGCACAAAGAAGAAACCTTGAGAATTTTTAGTAACTCTTATAATCCCAATAATGAATCTCTTTATATTCTCATCATAACTGCAATATAATGATTCATTATTGAAATAACCATAGATTAAACTATCAGTACAAAAAATGATACTGTGATCTCTAAATCCTTTCCCGTTTAAATAATATATCATTACGCTGTCCCAGCATCCAAAAGTATGTTCTAAGAACGTTATTATTAACGTATGTCCAGTGACATACGTTTTGTTTGGTCATAACTTAATATTTATATTTATAAGTGTTTATGTCAGAATGTTTTTGCATTTTTAATCCAAACCCACGTCTAACTCGGCACTGCACACACACACACGCTCGCCCGCAGCAACACACCCGTCCAGTGTGAAACCCATCCGACAGACGGTCGAGACACGAGAGTAACAGACCGATGTAGATGTTTAAAACAACCATCCGTGACACTGTAGCGTTCTTCACACTTTATGGAACGTTACTTTTGAATAAAGTAGAAACATTTAAAAACCACTACGTTTAAAAACCGTTACATTTAAAAACCGTTACGTTTAAAAACCGTTACATTTAAAAAACGTTACATTTAAAAACTGTTAAATTTAAAAACCGTTATGTTTAAAAACCGTTACATTTAAAAACCGTTGCATTTAAAAACAGTTACGTTTAAAAACCGTTACAATTAAAAAACGTTACATTTAAAAACCGTTACGTTTAAAAACCGTAACATTTAAAGACACACATCAACTGAAACATTCCAGAAGAAACATTCCATGAGCGATGATGTTTCATCATTAAAGAGCAGATAACTTTGAACTTCTGTTCACGTAACAGGACGAAGGATAGTCTGCACCGCCGGACTCTCAGAAACACCTCCATCATCATCATCATCATCATCATCATCATCATCAGTGCTGCGGGGATAAACGAGTGTGTTCATCAGTTCTACATCTTTCATCAGATCTTCAAGCCCTGCGGCCAAACCGCCTTTTTAATTACGTTCTCATTTCGGTTTCGAGGCGTCTGGAATAATGTCACACTAATAGAATTTCTAACACTGAGATTTAACATGAGAAATGGAGACGAGCATCCTCTGAACACGAGAGGAGTGTGTGTGTGTGTGTGTGTGTGAGGAACGCTCACCTGCTTGAGGATCCAGGCTGCCATCTCGTGACTGCAGTCGAAGATGACGTGGAACTCCTTGGCTTTCTTCATGTCTTTGAGGAGCGGTTTGGCGTCTTTGGTGTCGGCGGAGAGTTGCCGGATCTTCAGCCGGATGTTGAAACGAGAAGGAGCTTTAATGAGCTCCTGCAGACGAATGAGACCTGAGGAGAACAACAGCAAGTCCAGATCACACACACACACACACACTCACACACACCACAGCAGACCCATCTCTAGGGTTGTGTATAGTTTCGGACAGGTATGAATTGATCTGATCACATGTGTGGACATGATGTCGCTCCGCTGGGACTCGTCTCATTGCAGCAGAGCATTCTGGGATACTCAGGGGGGGCTTCATGTGACCTTAACAACGGTAACTAATGGTCGCCTGGCAACTGCCTCCTGCTACTCTAGGTGAGACTGAGGACATCAGCAAAAGATGCAGTAAAAATAATACATCAAGCCTTCAGAATTTACACACACACACACACACACACACTGAATCTCAGCATCACGGTGGCCACTGAACATGTTTTCATCGGGGCCCATTTGATTTGCCAACAGCAGGAGTCTCACACACTCTCTCTCACACACATCACAATGGCCGTTGAACATGTTTACAGGCGTTTGCTTTGCCGCCGCTGAACGCCTAATTAAAACAAATGATTCCGGCTCCCAGTTTGATTCAATTTGCGTGATTACAGGCAAAACGCTCGGAGAACGTAATACAATACTTTCTATTAATTAGAACAGACTAATGAGGAGACGCAGCAGTGAGATTCATGAGGCGGGAGAGACTGAGATCTGATACCACTGTACGCAAATAAGCCAGTTATTTAGTCTTTATTATAATCATCAACGTTATTCTTCTCCAATAACCCGAACAACACCCGCTCTATGAGCTCGTGCTGTACTCGCTCTATCAGTGTGATGAAGTACTGCACGTTATGCTAATTTTCTATATGCATAAAACACCCAGATGACCAGCTAGGCAGTCGACAAATGGACCTGTCGGTGAAATATTCTATTTTTATTTACTTAACGTGGAGATTTTAGGTTAAAATTTACATATTTGCATGAGAGAATGTGTGTGTTTAGGTCCTGTAACATCTGCACTATTGTTGTCCTTCATTTTAAACATTCATTTAAAAATCATTTTAAACATTTGCAGAGTGACAAACGTATTTTTTTAAAGTACAAATAATCCAAACAATATATAGAAAACTATCTGAAATTTTTTATTAACATTTTTTTTCCTTTTTTTATAATCTTCCCGAGTAACAAATATCATAAATCCAAATAATTTATAAAAGCTATTTAAAACACCTCTAACAAATGTTTATTTACATATATTTACATTCTGATTTTTTATTTACAAATTCTTTAACTTTTTTATTGCAATTTTTCAATCTTCCTGAGTGACAAATGTATATTTTAAAAGTATAAATAATCCAAATAATTTGTGAAAAACTTTTTCCTTTTTTTCTTCTTCAAATGTTTAGACTATTTAAAATAATTTACATTTTTATTTACAAATATTTACATTCTTGATTTATTTAAAAATTCTTTAACTTTTTTATTTGTAACTTTTTAAATCAAAAAGTGAGTGACAAATATATATTTTAAAAGTATATATAATTCAAACAATTAAAAATATATATAATTTTTTTTATAATGTTTACAATTTTTATTTACACATCTTTACACTTATATTTATAAATACTTCCTGATTTCTTTTATTTGTACTGTCATCAATAGTCATTTTAAAGGCCTTCCTGAGTGATGAATATATATTTTAAAAGTAAAAAAAATACAAATAATTTACACAGCGCTAGATGAAAAACATTTAGAATTTTTAAATAAAAATAAAATAAGCATATTTATTTCTGAATAGCACACTGTGCACAGACTATCATTAAGAAGTAGTACGCAGCACACAGTGTGCACTGAGCTAGTGTTCCCTAGTTTCCTAGATGTGAATGTAATTAGTGTGAAGAAGTGTGTGAGTGTGTGTGTGTGTGTGCTCACCCGTGCTGTCGTCGTACACCACCGTGACGGTCCTCCACCTGAAGAAGTGCACGAGGTCCAGGATGGCCTGGCTGAGCGAGGAGAAGTCGGGATACAGACTGACATAATAAGAGTCCCTGTTATCCGACACCTGGTGCTTCCAGCGGGTCTGAATGTGAGGGACACCGAGAGCGTTCGAGATCGACTGCACCGCATTGGCTGACGAGCTGTGGGAGGGGCCAAAGATCGAAGCCACGCCCAGGGAGAGCTGCTCGCAGGCTGCCGATAGGACAGTCGAAAACAACACATAACCAATCAAACGCTGACCCACAGAAAATATTCACATTCTTGATTCTTTTTTAGAATTCTAAACATTTCTGATTGTTTTTGTACAAATATTCACATTTTTTTGTTTTGTTATTTACAAAAATTTACATGATTTCATTACTACTTACATTTTGGGGTTAACTTAGAAATATTTACATTTGCAAATACAAATATATATGTACACATTTTATTTAGAAATATTTACATTCTCTTTTTTTAGACTAATAATTATTTTTGATTATTATTTCCGATTGTTTATTTAGATATTTGATTATTATTTACAAAAATTTACATGATTTCATTATTAATTACATTTTGGCATTTATTTAAAAATATTTATATTTTTTTTATTTCATTTTTGTTTTATTTGTTTTTATTATACATTTACATTCTTGATTATTATTTACAAATATTTAAATTATTATTTACAAAGTCACATTTTTATTTACAAATGTGTACATTCTTGTGTAGTGGTTACAGAAAAATACATAATCTGTGAGGTCTTTTGCAAGAGTGTATTCCAGAGTTTACAGCCATCGGATGTTTTTTAATCCAAATTATTTTCTGTCTTTATAGATGATGCAGTTCATACGGTGAAATTAAAGAAACCAGAACTTTCTTTAATATTGGCACCTCTTTTTTCACACAAAGTGATCATACAATTAATTCTGAAGTGATTTTTTGTTGTTGATCCCTTTAGATCCTGACTGTCAGCATAAATCTACTTATAGTATTTCATTTTGGAATGACGTGATGACAGAATGCTGTCTGAGCAGCACAGAGATTAGATTTGATAATAAAAACACAGTTTTCCCAGCTAATTCTCTAGCTAAAACGTGCTAGTTCTCTAAATGAGCCCAATTTCACTTTCCATTCCAGCGTAAAAAAAAAGGTCATTAAAATTACAAACGAGGCCAGAGCTGAAGTTTTGGGTGTGCGCAGGAAAATAGGGCAGCGTTTGGGAAGACAAAAGAGTCTGTTTCAGGAGGGAAACTCTCTCACCTTTCCTGGACGCCTCGAAACTGTCGAAGACGTTGATTCTCTGGATGTCGTACGTGAGCGTCGTGTTGGGCAGAAGCGTCCGGTTCCTGTTGATGGTGTTCAGGGCGAATTTAAAGGCCAGTTCTTCTGGTCCAGATGGGCCGCTCTCGATCGACTCGAAGATCCCTCCTGCACACAGCGGTGGCCAAAGGCACTTTTAACATAATGCATTACAATACTGCGTTACCTTACTTAGTTACTTTTAATGAAATGTAATGGGTTACGTTACTTTTGAGTTACTTTTTCTCACCCGCAGGGCTGGGCTTGCTTGTTTGTGTTTTAACAACAACAAAAAAGTAATTTTGGTAAGTAAGTTTTAAGAATCAAAAGAAAGAGAAGTGAATAATCCTCATGATGAAGGAAAGACAGATTTAACCCTTTCAGCAGCTCATATTCTGGAGTTCAACACTCTTATCACTAAATCTTATCTAAAGTCATGTTTGCTCATTAGTCTGGCTGAATCAGATCACTGAAGGTCAGCAGCAAAGACATCGGTTAATAAAGTGAGATTAAATACATAAAGTATATTTGTGTCATTTATTATGGTTAATTATAATTATGGACGTGCATTTTGCTATTAATTAATTTTGAGGAAAACTGATTGTTTTCATGAAAGTGAGACAAATAAATGCATGATCACATTTAGTCTAGAACTGAAATAACCATCATGTTTACTAGGGCTGTCAAACGATTAATCGTGATTAATCGCATTCAAAATAAAAGTCTGTTTTTACATAATATACGTGGGTGGACACTGTATAAGAATTTTATATATATATATATAAATACACACACATGCTTGTATATATTTAAGAAATATTTTCATGTGTTTCTTTTTTTTCTTAAATATACATGCATGTGTGTGTATTTACATATATACAAAATAATTATACACAATCCACCCACATATATTTTGTAAACACAAACTTTTATTTTGGATGCGGTTAATCGCGATTAATCGTTTGACGGCCCTAATGTTTACACAGCGCACACACACACACACTCACTTCACTTTATTTCCCTCAACATGAGGACAGGAGAGCCGTCAGTCAATGAATGTGAAAAAGTAACTTGGCTATTTTGTTGTACATTGAAAAAGTAATGTGTTACTTTACTAGTTATTTGAAAAAGTAATCTGATTACATAACTCAAGTTACCGGCAATAAGTTACAAACAACACTGCCTGGAGGCACACACACACACACACACACACACAGGTTTCATCTTCTCACTTACACACACCAACGTCGGAGAGAGAAAACAGCATCTGGACACCAAAACACTGAAACTCCCAAAGTGCCGGAGCTTCATCAGTCAAACATCTGCACGCTTGTGTTCTACTAGATCTGGTTTTCATGTTAATCCCTGTGGGGAAAATCAAGTTTTAATGTTGTTTATGTGTCTATGTGGTGTTTTTAATACACTTTAAGACACTCCATGTGTAAATTCATAAGTCGACAGTATTGTAAGACAGTCTCAAAAACGCGGTTTGAAATCGCTGGTGTTTCTGACGTCACAAACGACCTTGTAACCAATCAGATCAACGTGTGATCGTCAACCAGTGGATCTCTGAGTGAGTGAGTGAGTGGAGGCGGGGCTCATTTGCAAATTCATAGCACTGCACATACTAAATGAGGCGAGGGTGTCAAATTTTAAATGTCATTTTGGTGATCAAAGATGAGTTTAAAGTACGGCTGTCAAACGATTAATCGCATCCAAAATAAAAGTTTGTGTTCACATAATATATGTGGGTGCACTGTGTATAATTATTTTGTATATATATAAATACACACACATGCATGTATATTTAAGAAAAAAAATATTTATATATAAAATGTTTATATTTATATATAATATAAATTATATATAAATCTATATACAGGATATACATGACAATATCACTTAAATATATACAAGCATGTGTGTGTATTTATATATATAGAAAATAATTATACACAGTGCACCCACATATATTATGTAAACACAAACTTTTATTTTGGATGCGATTAATCGTTTGACAGCACTAGTTTAAAGGGATCAAATTATTGCATAACAGGGAAACTTTAAAAACTTGTCATTTCTTTATGTGCTTTTACATTTACATTTATTCATTTAGCTGATTGATTTAGCTTTTGTCATATTCAAATTATTATTATTATTTCAATATTGCTATTAAGGTTGAATTTATTTTTATTTTAGTTTTAGCATTAGTTAATCATAAAAACCCAACTAATAACTGACTTAAATTACAAACTGAAAATACAATTAAAAAAAAATATAGAATTAGTATTTTATTTCAGGCAAATTTCTTGTTTAATCTTGATGTGCTAAAATAACTACAACTTAAGAAAAAATAATAAAAGCTTATGCAATTATGCTAAATTTAATTCAAGCTTGTTTTATTTTATATTCACTTTCACAAGGTTTTGAAATGTGTTGGAAAATCATGTGAGATAGATAAATAAATATATTTTTGGTCATTAAAATAAGTCTCGGAGACTCTTCGGTCTTCTGTAAAGCTGCTTAATTCCTGAATCTAAATTTGATGATGGAGTTTGCATAATGGACTCTGTTTATTACCATGAAGCTGCTTTGAAACAATCTGTGATGTAAAAAGCGCTGGATAAATAAATCTGACATGACGTGATTTTGGATAAAAGCCCTGCTAAATGCATGCAAAATAAATAAAACAAATGCATCTGACCACATCTGCATGCGATTGGCCACGGGTTGTGCATTACTGTGGAAATTAATTATGCAATGAGTTACCGAATAATTGGCAATATCTTTATCGCTCTCACTGCCTCCGTCTGCAGGAACACACACATATTCCTAATCACAGCGCTGGCAATAGAGAAGTGCAGCACAAAGCTTGTTTGGATCATTATACTCTCCTGCTGAATCTGAGGTGTTAATGTGTGAATCTGCTAATGATTACAGTCACGAAAACACTCTCTCAGACAGAGATGATTGAAAATACAGATGCACCCGTACCAGAAACTACTGAAAATACACACATGCACACTGTAAATGATCACAGGTACATCAGAGGTTAAAATTAACAACAGAGCCCAAACATGTATATTAAGCTGCTATTTATTTTCAAGTATAATAATTAGTACTGTCTATTTTATTTTGGAATAATCAAACCAAAATAAAAGTTTGTGTCCATATAATATATGTAGGTGTGCTGTGTTTAATTATTTTTTACATAATACACACACATGCATGTATATCCATATTTTTACTCTGGCTTTTAACACCAGTTAATCATGATTGATGTGGTTTAAATGTGTTGTGTGGCAGTGCATTTTATTCACAAAATGATTCGATTTGAATTGAATTTATTTTTATGTTGTTATTATTATTATTATTATGTATTATTGTACATCTTACTTTTTCATTGTTGTGGTGTACGGCACTTTGGAAACCCTGTGTTTGTTTAAATTGTGCTATATAAATAAAGTGCATTGGATTGTATATATTTAAGAATATTTTTTATTTATACCTAAAATATTAATATTTATATATAATATAAATTATATGTATATATATATACAGTATATACATAATATAAATATTTCTTAAATATACTGTCAATGATTGCAAATGAAGACATACACACTCTAAAATCCAAACAAAATCAAGTTTGAGCTGCTGAATCAACAGATGCACGATTAGTTACAGAAAAACTAGACTTTCAGGAATTTTCCAGCTGAATTTATCTCTCCTTCTCTCTCGTCTCTGTGTAATTATGATAAAGCTGTTATCCTGCTTCAGTCTTTACGGAGCTAAAAACAGCCCTGAGTTGAGTCGATGTTATCTGCCTTGCGAAGGTAAAATGTCAAGCCTTCGCTCGCTTTCACGCAGCTCTCAGATCAGTGTTCAGAGGATATAATATTTCATCTGCACTTACTCGTCAGAATCAAACCCAGAACATCTGAGGCTCCGTCTCGTCTCGCGTTAGTGTGATCTGAGCCTCAACTAACTCAATTATTCAACTTCAGAAACAAAACCAAAGAAATCTGACCTGAAGCATGACTGACAGATATACTGCGCTTTACATGCATTTCAAATACATTAATCCTATATTTATTAGGAGTGTAACGATATCACGATACTGATACTAAATATACTGAAAAGACTAATATAGTGAGGATTTTAGAGTGCACGCACACACACACACTCATGTGTATGAAGGACCTCCTCTGGGCTGATGGATGAATTTCTTGATCAAAGTCTATTAAAAATATTACTATTGATGAAATGTTTGTTTAGATCAATGGCTAGAATTGAGAGAGTCGATTACGGCTGAGTGAAACAACACTGCGCTAAAACTGAAGGAGTAATTCTGCTCATTTCCGTTTAACGAATGTTAATATAAAATAATGTTGAAATAAAAACAAAAAAAGAAAATAAAAACAAAAAATTTAAAATTAAATTAAAAAGAAAAAAAACTCAATAAAAATGAAAGTCAAATTAACAAAATGTTAATAAAACTATAATAAAAACTCATAATATAAAACTGGGTAAAACTAAGTAAAAAAATAAATTATATTAATATAAAATGAAATAAGAAAATTATATAAAAAATTAAAATAACATTAATTGAATTAAATAAAAATATAAATATAAAATAGATCTTTAACATAAATATTGCATCTGTCTTTGATTTTATGATCTTGCACACCGCCTCATCTCACGATTTACGGCAAAACCAGGATTACCATCATTTCTGTTAATTCAAATAAAGCTGAAATAAAATAAAATGTAAACATTTGAGAAACTTAAACTAAATGAAAATTAGAAATGTTGCCTTGGCAACAGTTGAAACACTATAATTATTAACTCAAAACTAAAAATGTATTAAACCTAAATAGCAATATTTTAAGAAAAAAAAAAACTAATGAAATGACAAAAGCACTTGACTCAATAAAAATGAAAGTCAAATAAAACTATAATAAAAACTTAAATAACACTGGGTAAAACTAAGCAAACAAAAAAATATGAGAATATTCTCATACTTCAATTATTTGTAAGTGCTTCAAATGCAAACATAAGAACAAAAACAGTTTGGTTACAAATATCTTGCAAGCAGGTTTAGAACAAGTAAATGATGAATTATGTGGTTAATCTGCGGTCCCTTCCCACAATGCCCTGCAGGAACAGCAGAACAACAGGAATGAACGTGGAAACCCTGATGAAATGCAGCATTGGGTTTCAGTCGTGACCTTTTGAGCGTCTCGACACGCGCAAACACTGATGCAATCATCTAACACACACTCTCTCTCTCTCTCTCTGTCGCTTGCCCTTTGACCTGTGTGGCTCCCAGGGTTCGATCCATCACTCTTTCCTCTGATCTCACAGATGTATTACAGGAGACAAAGCAAACGTTCGGGTTTGAGAGTAAAGTGAACAGAAGCTCATGTTAAACACTGATGAGAATCAACACAAATAAATCACAATCGTTTCTGATTAATTTAGATGCGACGTCTGTGTGAGCTGACAGGTCAGTGTGTGTGTGTGTGTGTGTGTGTGGAAACACCGGATCAATCCCCCTCCCTCCACTCTCGCTCAGTTTCTCTCTCTCTGACTCATGTGTGCCACGAATGCTAATAGCCGATGGATTTGTTCTCTGCTCTTGAAAGCTGTGGTTATATTTTTAAACCGTGAAAGGTGCAATTTGCTCCTGGAGAAACAGTTGAGCCGCTTCTGATGTCTTACAGAGGTTCGAGTCGCTGTGCTCCTGTTAAAACGAGCCTATCGTGAAACGGATGGACACAAGTAGAGGCCTTCCTCATCACATCTGAGCTCATCAGGTGTTACGGCATTATTCGCTGCATGTGAAGATGTTTGGAAACATCACACATAAAACTGACTGGATTTGACACGTGAAATGCCTTAATTTCTCCTACAGCGTGAGCCTGATACATCATTTATTACTTGGAATCCAGCATTATGTAATAACACAAATTATAAACATTTTATGATTAAAATAATTTAGAAAAATAAAATAAAATAAGCCCATATCATTAAATTTAATGCTGTAAAAATATTAATATTATATTACAAAATATTATATTATTAATATATATATATATATTATAAATTATTATAAATATTGTAAATATTATATTATTAATATTATATAAAATCCATATAATAACATTCAATTATCATAAATATATTATATAAATAATATAGAAAAATAATAAAAAAGGACAATGTAGAATATATAGGAAATAATCAAAAATATTTTGTAATAGGGAAAACTGGTCTACTTTATAACAGTGTTTTTTTAGTTTCTTTATTTTTTCTCCCCTTCAGATTGCGACTCCCCAGCTGGAAACACTAATAGTATTTCTTTTTTTCGATTACGGTGCTTATTTTTCCCTTATTTGGAGGAAATAATGTGATTAAAACATAAACGGCACAAATACTTCTACAAGTAAACAGACCTCACATTTCATTCAGAAAATGTCCAAAAATCAAAAAACACCTTACCAACACAGAGCAACACCCGTGCAACAGACTATCGTCATGGCAACACCTTAGAAACCAGAGAGCAATGGCCTTGCAAACACCCTGTTCTCATGGCAACACCTTAGAAACCACAAAGTAA
Source organism: Cyprinella venusta (assembly GCA_038021265.1). NCBI lineage: Eukaryota > Metazoa > Chordata > Actinopteri > Cypriniformes > Leuciscidae > Cyprinella > Cyprinella venusta. The sequence continues at coordinate 868,482 of CM075885.1, forward strand.
TGCCCTCGCAACACCCTGTTGTCATGGCAACACCTTAGAAACCACAGAGCAATGCCCTTGCAACACCCTGTTGTCATGGCAACGCTTAAGAAACCACAGAGCAGTGCCTTTGCAACACCCTGTCATCATGCCAGCGAGGTAAACAGAACTCACATTTCCTTAAAAACAATGTACACACACAAAGAACACCTCAGCAAACATCGCAACACCTTTCCGTCATGGTGATAAACTTCCACAGGTAAGCAGGACTCACATTTCCTTCAGAAAATCTACAAATACAAAAAACACCTTAGCAACCACAGAGCAATGCCTTTGCAACACCTCGTCGTCATGGAGATACCTTAGCAACCACAGAGCAGTGCCTTTGCAACACCTCGTCGTCATGGAGATACCTTAGCAACCACAGAGCAATGCCTTTGCAACACCATGTCGTCATGGAAACACCTTAGCAACCACAGAGCAATGCCTTTGGAACACCTCGTCGTCATGGAGATACCTTAGCAACCACAGAGCAATGCCTTTGCTACACCTTGTCGTCATGGCGATACACTTGCACAGGTAAACAGCATTCCTTCAGAATTGTACACATGCAGTTTAAATAAACGCACTCGTTCATTCTCTCCATCATCTTCTGTCAGTCAGTGACGAGGTCGGTTTCATGAGTGACGGAGTCCGACTGTGACCGAACTCAGTCTCCAACAGCAGAAAAGAGGATTCGTAAACGTGTCGCGTTGTTTCTGTTTGATTACAGACAGCCAGTGTTTGTCTAATTCACAGTCACTTCAGACGGACACACACTGTGATGCATTCATAAACTGAGTGCAAGTGTGTGTGTGTGTAAATTCCAGATGAGCTCTGACTCAAGCTGGACAAACAGCTAATAATGACTAACACACACACACACACACACACACAAGTGTTTCACTGAGACTCGTCCGTCTCCATCAGCGTAAACGTCAGCTGCGGCTACACACACACTCAGTCCACACACACACACACAACAACAACACAGCACAAAACTACACAAAAACAACAACAACACTACAAAACAGCATAACAAGATAACACAACACACAACATAACACAACAAGCCATGAGAGATCTGATGAAAGCAGTCCGACTGAAACAGATTTCCAGAAAGAAGATTTGAATATGATTTGAACACATGAATGAAGCTCGACACAGATTTGTAAAAATCGCATTTCAAGTGATTTCTGGTCATTCACACACACACACACACACACACACATCAGATGTGCACTGGCAGTCTGAACGAAGCCTAAAATACTCAGTATAAGCTGAACGACCCTAACCAGTGACCAGGAAACGGTTCTCCTACAGAACACACACACACTCCTGCAGTCGTTCAGAATTATCCTCAAAATCATTCCATCGATCATGCCACGTCTTTCTCTGGAACGTTTCAGTTCCAGAGATGTTAGTTTTTAAATGTAACTTGTTCCAGAACGTTCAGATCCAATAGTAACGTTCCGTTCTGTTTGAAAAATGATGGAATGTTCTTCACACAACCAACATTTCACAGAACATTCCGTTTTCAGAAATGAATGGGAACGTTAGCAGAACGATCTTAGAACATAATGTCCAGCTGAAGAGTCAGAAAACCTGACCCTCATCCTGACTGTGTGTGTGTGGATCCTGCCGGGAGACATGAGAAGATCTGTGTATGAAGCTGATGGATGAACAAAGATGTGCTTCACACACACACACACACACAGAGGCCTCGTTTTCCCCGCATGCACAGCGCATCTGTGTTGCCATAGAGGCTCATAGTTGTGCGGATGCGGACTGACTCTTAAATACACACACACACACACACAGGCCAAATGTTCAGAGAGTCTGATGAGATCTGCCTGTGGCTTCACTGAGAACGAGACCCTCAACACACACACACACACACACACACTGAATCCCACTAATGAAGCTTCTGCCGCTGAAGAATGATGAAGACTGAGATCTCACAGATTCAGATGGAGTGAAGGCCTTAACGACTAATACTTCATCTGGTGCTGATCATCTTTCAGGATGATGCACAGCTCCTCTTCTCACACTCACACCAGAAGGAAAACACTGGAATGATGTACTTTACAATCATCCAGAGTTTCTCACTAAGCGAACACGGTGTCATCATCAAATATTCATATGCAACAATATGCAACCATATGCATTCATATGCAACCGTTTATGTTTTACAAAGAATTCTTGAAGTAGGGAATCTGAAATAGTATTCTCTTGTGGAGTGTACTCTAATAATCTTTGTTTACAACCTAGAAAAATCATTTCACACTCTATTCTTGTGTGAACTGACCCGTGAGAATCGGTTTCATGAAAATGTGTCATTATTAGAGCGAGTTTTACAGTGTGTGTGTGTGTGTCTGAGTGTCTGTGTTAGTATGTGTGTGTTTGTATGCATGTATGTACATGTGTGTATGTGTGTGTGTGTGTTCTACCAATGCCATTAATCTCAAAATGCATAATACATCAGTCCACCACTAGCATGAGAAAAGTTATTTTGCAAAGCGTTCGGCTCTTTTGAGATGTGCACATCATAAGCCCGTGACGTGCACCATAACATCAAACTTGCTGATATTGATCTCCAGCACGCGCTCAATGAGTTGACAGATGTGATTCTGTGCGGCCTGATGTCAAACACTGCGTGAGACGGAGATACCACGGCCAGAAGTGATGCTAACACACACACACACACACACACACACACATGAATGAATCACAGTCAATGAATCAATCACAAGGACTCGTCATCATTAAATAATCGATCAACTCTCACCGAATCTGAGCACGTGCGGCATCCCGCTCGACCCGGCGACAAACATCAGCACCGTGAGTCTGATCACGAGCCCCGGTAACCGGAGGAGAGCTCCGGTCCTCACCACCATCATCATCATCATCATCATCTTCTTCATCTTCACAAGCACGGCTGACGCGTCCGTGCGCGTGACACCATCGCGGCGGTCCGCGCGGGAGTCTCCGGTCCACGGATCCGTTTGTGCGCGAGGAGACGAGCGGGGAATCCACGCATGAGTGGGGTCGATATCATCCGCGAGCCCTGCGCGCGCGACACTGCAATGCCGCACCGAATCTAACGGGCATCTCACGGAGACTGCGAGTGTGCGCGCGGGCGGGCGCGTTCATTCAGACGCGAGCGAGCGCGTCACATACCTGACCGAACGCGTCACGCGCCAGACTGACCCAGAATATCACTTCCCTGAGCTAAAGTGCCAACAAGTGTCGAACACCGCAGTCATACACTTACAAATAAAGCTGATTCCGAGATGAAGAACGCTTAATTTCCCCACAAAGCGTTCTTTATATCATTAAAATAATAAGAAAACTATGTTTTTTTATCAACTGTTGACTGAAATGTTTTTTTTTCTATATAAGCGCATCAGTGATTCAGCACTGGACACACACACACCGCTGCATGCGGCTCATCTTCGGCTTTATTCATCATTTATTATTATCACGTGACGTAAGAAGAGATCTATTTGTGATGTCTGTGACGAAATGTTACAAGAACGATTTGCTAACATTCCAAAAAACTTATTTTTGAATGTTCAAAACGTCCAGTATTTTAAATGTTTTGAAAAATTGTATCATTCATTCTTCAAACATTATGGGACGTTACTTTTGAATCTGTACCTTCTGAAACATTTAAAAACCGTTAGATGAACATCCAACCCAAACACACTGTAGAAAAGTACCAACCCATGAAATCTAAGAGTTTATTTCCTTTAACAACATTATAATTTCCTTTTTCTTTTGATTGGTGGTTGAACAATGACCAAGAGACTCCCAGATGTGATTCAACAGTTCACACACACACACACACACACACACACACACACACACACACTAGATCATGATGATGCTTGATGATGAGGACGTGTGTTTTACACTCAGAGAGACTGAAAGAGGCCTTTGATTCACTGAAATACACACTGAGATCAACAGAGCATGTGTGTGCATCAATGTGTGTGTGTGTGTGTGTGTGTGTGAGAGAGAGAGAAACACACACACACACACACACACATTGATGCACGAGAGGTCTCTGCGGGATTGACAGTGTAAAGATGCAGATGATGAAGTTTGTCACTCAAATAACTGCAAACACACACAAATCCAGAGAAATTTACTGTTTGAGACACACACCATCTGTGGCATTAGCATAATTATGCAAATAGCCAGAGAGGGTGTTATGGGTCGACTGAAAAGGAAACAATGCACACACTAACACAAGTGTACACCTCCATATATTTACAAAGTATATACACTGTCTCAGTGTGTGTGTGTGTGTTAGTGGAGGTAATTCTTCAGTGGCTCTCCCTGCATGTTACATCGATACACCAGTAGGTGGCAACAAATGACTAATTCTAAAAAATATTTATGAGTGACTCACTGTACTATTCGTTCGTTCATTCATTCATTCATTGGTTTACACTGATTCATGTGGGGAAGTGAACGATGTTCTTAGAACATTCAAATAGTCAATTTAAAAAAAAAAAAACTTTTTCTTGGTTGTATGAATGTTAAGAGAACATTAACATTGTATCATTCTTCAAACATTCTAGGAACGTTACTTTTGAATCTGAACGTTCTGAAAAACGTTAGAACATCTATATAAACATTTCAGGAAAAAAAGAGGATGTATAAATAATGTTTTTGTTCTAACGTTCAGAGAAGACCAGATAACTGCACAAACACTCTATTAAAGTTATTGGAAGAACGTCTGATCATAAAAACGTTCCCTTTGGTCTGAGATATAATTGAGAGATATTAAAGACATCAGATCCGTGATCTTTCGGTTCCCACAGGATTTCCCTCTTCTCTCTCCACTGTCCTGCTCTTCTTCCCTCTCTCTCAGTGTTTGTTTCAGTGATGCGGAAACCATGGTAACACTCGTGTGGTGTGAGCGAGACACACACACATCTATCCATTAGCTGGATCACACTGATTATAGCGCAGAATAAAGCCACCATACAACAACTCTGTGTACGTCATTCACAATTACGCACATCACACAGATATTGGGTAAAATCGTCAATTTTTAACTGAATAATTGACTTATAGTCAACATATATCAATATATAATTGAAATAAATATTTAAATTTGTAATCAACATTTCTCTTAAATTAAAAAAAATGCATTTTGGGATTGCCTTCGGATAAATATGATGCTAAATAAAACGTCTTGTTTGTGATTATGTCTTAAAGGTGCAGTGAGGGATTTCTGACAAACGCTGTCGAAACCACAAAACACACTAGCCAATTAGGAGTAAGGGGCGTGTCCACACACGAAGGGGGAGGAGCCTGTGCCGCACAGTGTGTTTATTAATTTGGGGGCGGGGCTATAATGATAGGGGTGTGGTCATTTTGAATATGGGCGTGTCTATGCATGAAGGGGGAGGAGCCTGTGCTGCATAGTGTGTTTGTGAATTTGAGGGTGATGATTGTGAAGATTGTGGTTGGCTGATCTCAAGTGAGTGACAGGTTATAGCCCCGCCCACGTCATCAGAGAAGTTATTCTGATTCAATATTACCAGGAACATGAATTTAAACGGATAAATAACTTATCACAAACATTGCGATTTTAAAACACACACACACAATTGTGATGTGACAGTGACTTTAAGCTTTGAAAGAGCAATAAAACGTTCCTGTGGGACGAAGCACCACGTCGAGAGTGAGAACGATCAGAACAGCTTGGACTGCAAACCGCTAACAGCTTGAAGCAAAGCGAGTTGGCAGCAACCGAGGCGCTCACACACACACACACACTGAGTCTCTGTTTAAAAGCTTGTTTTGGCGCGTCTGCTCCAAACATCTTATAAAACATGACGCAACGAAGGAGTGAAATAATATAACGCACACCAGAACAAATCAAGACTCTTAATGTAAAGTGTGCGCTCTCATGTTACAAGACTAAAGGAAAAAGCCATCTGCAGTGTTCACACACTCAAACTCTCTAGAAGAAGCGAGCCGGCTGAGCTCCCGAGGGCTTATTGCAGTAATTATGATTTTCATAAACCCCTTTGTGAGCGTCTTACTCAGAGAAAAGCTCTCTGCATTGTATCTGAACCCCAAAAACTGGAGAATAACTCATCCTGGCGCAGCTGTGGTTCAGCTCGGGCCTGAGAGGATTAATCTCCAGAACCTTCTGCACACGAGACGCTTCAGAGACAAAATGACGTTCAGTTGCACTAACCACACCACAAAAGAGTCATCTAGTGTTCATAATTAGATTCACGTTAATGTTTTTTTGTTTTGGCAGAAGTGGAGTGGAGCAAGTGGAGCTACTGTTACTTTAATTTCATTTCTTTAAAACCCTACACTACACTCTAAAAAAGGCAGGGTTGTTTCAACACAAATTTGGGTCAAATATGGACAAACCCGAATGTTGGGTTAAAAATGCAATAAAAAAAATTTACATTTGAAAGTGAAAGTTGAAGTTGGGTTAAAATTTGAAATTACATTTTTAACCCAACATTTGGGTTAAAACAACCCAGCATTGTTAAGAGTGTTTGTATTATGTAAATGATTAGTTGTCATCAAAATGATTGCAAATCAGGCTAAATTTACAGACTTTCAGCTGTTTGCAATGAACAAATCAAATTGAAAAAGCTCAACACAAATTCGTTTCCACAAATTCAACTGAAAAATCAACTTTTGACTGCATTGTACATTATTTGTTTTATATTCTGGTTTTAAATTTTATATTCTACATATGTATGTACTGTGATGTTTAATGTGGTGTATATGTAATGTATGTTATTTTATTTGTTTACCTGCACAAGGACAGCAGACGTAAACTAGCTATTAGCTAATTCTGGTGCAATTACTTTTAATTGTGCATTGTCCCTGTAAAAATAAACAATAAAATGAAATGAAATTTTAATGACTTTTGCAGTTTCAAAATTATTCACCCCCTTCAGAACTCATTAAAAGTTGCATTTTCAGCTGAATTTGTGGAAAACACTTGAAGCATTTGTTGTGTTGAGCTATCTCAGGTACTTTTGTTTGATTTGCTCATTGCAAATAAACCTGATCTGAACACAGTTCCACCTTCTCAAGGAGCGAACGTCCCTGTTCACTGAGCTCTGGACGGCTCAAGGACACACGCGTGTGCCGCTGACTGCAGGAGGTGTGTGTATGAATGCAGAGTGTGAGATAATAACTGAGATCACAGCAGGAGGAAGAAACACAGACTCACCGTGACCCGCTTACCTTCATCAGTTCATCCCGACACAAGCTTGATTCATTACTGGGAATATCTGAGTATTATGACACTCATGCTGTGGACGGAGGAGAGAACACACTGAACACACACACCACAACTACTGTATACCCGTACTGAAGCTAGGAAAAACAACGCTTTGTTAATGTACGTTTATGTATTAAGTTATCAAACATCATTTCTGAATGTTTTCGGAATTATCTCAGACAGAAAATGGCAAAAATTATGAGTCAAAATTGGCATTTAAAGACTAAATGATGAAAAAAAGTCATATAAAAGTTATAATTATTTTTTATTATTATGATTTTTTAATGCATTTTCAGTTTTATTGCATATGAAAAAAAATCATATAATTATTTTATTATTATTATGATTTTTTTTAAAATCTAAACTGTTTTAATTATTCTGATTTCTTTTGATTATTTTAATTTCTTCCATGTAAAGCACTTTGAATTGCCACTGTGTATGAGATGTGCTATAGAAATAAACTTGCCTTGCCTTGCCTATAATAATCAAATTGCAAAATTATGACAAAAAAAGATCTCACACACACAAAGTTAATAATAATCAAAGATATTTGATTATATGATAATACATTAATCCTGAATAAATCAAGACAATAATCAAATTGACATTAAAATTATGAAAACAAAAGTAAAAACTATGCCACACTAAGTCGAAATTCTGAAATAATGTTGTAGTTTAACTCTTAGTGAGTGTGTGAGTCTGAAACGCAGTGTAAATACAGTGTGTGAGACAAGGACGGCGGGCTGCAGATTCACAGGGTCGAGCGTGACTCCATTTCATCGGCAGCGACGGCCCTGTGCTGTCATTCATTAGTGCTAAATGTGTGTGAGCCACAGGGGAGCGGATATATCACACACACACACACACACACACACACTCGCTCAGCCCTTGACTCCAGAACAGAGATGACAAGCAGACCTACAGTCATTCATCATCCTGCGCTCTCGTCCTTTATCTGTATCTCTCTCTCTCTGTAAAGCTGCTGACTTTGAATATTCAGCTCTATATGTGCTATTTTTCTCCACACACACACACACACACACTCACACAAAGCACAAATTAAAACATGCAAAACTGATGCACACTGCATGTAAATCTGCAGAGGAACAGCACACACTAACCAGAGGGCAAAGGTCAGATGACTTGACTCAATGGAATAATCATATTGAATATTCATATTAATGGAATATTTTCACGTATACATTTTGGGAACAGTAGAGCATGTAATGCAGTACACAACAACACTAAAGTAGTTTAATTAGCAGCACTGGTTTCCTTCACTAACCACGCAAATCAATCAATAAATAATCATAATTATTAGGGCTGTCAAATGATTAATCGCGATTAATCGCATCCAAAATAAAAATTTGTGTTTACATAATATATGTGGGAGAACTGTGTATAATTATATATATATATATAAATACACACACACATGCTTGTATATATTTAAGAAATATTTTCATGTATATTTCGTATATAGATTTATATATAATTTATATTATATGTAAATATAAATATTTACATATAATATAAATATATAAATTACAATTTATATATAAATATAAATAATTTATTTATATATGATTTAATAATTTATAATTATATATTATAATTATATATAATTTACATATTTATATATAATTTACATATTTATATATAAATAATATTTTTTTCTTAAATATACATGCATGTGTATTTATATATATATATATACAAAATAATTATACACAGTGCCCTCACATATATTATGTAAACACAAACTTTCATTTTGGATGCGATGAATCGCGATTAATCGTTTTGACAGCCCTAATAATTGTTTTTCTCAAACATTTTAGTTAGATTTAGTTTCTACTTATTTAGACAGTAACGTTTTATCATGTGATATTTTTACTTGTTTATTTTCTGTATTATAACAATCATCTCTTTCTCTCTCTGAAAACAAATGTGCTGTATTTATTTCTGAAACACTGAGACAGACAGATGTGTGTGACGGACAGAGAGAGAGAGAGAGAGATGGTCATTTTTGCAGGTGATCCTCCACTCAACATCCATTTCACATCTTGACAAGCAATCAATCAAATCTGGCCGCCGGAACCCTCAGCAAACGGACAGCTGTTACCACGGAAACCCCATCAGCTCGACAGCCAATCAGAGAGCGAGAACAAGGATCTGACAGACACGCCCCTCTGTCGTGACGGATCGTCTGTGCGTCTAATGAAGCAGCTCATCAATAATCCAGTCAGTTTATAGTGAACAACACATACGTCAAGCTGGAAATAAAGATGATCTGAACGAGCTTCAGCGAAGGAGAAATCACATTCATATAAACTGTTGTTCTGAGCTCATTAACGAGCCAATTAAGTCATAAAAGTGAATGATAAGGTAACATTACGTTATATCATTCTTCAGACATTATGGGAACACAGACTGCAACATAGTGTCGGCCCAGATCCGGTTCACATCCAGTACACGTTCGAATCTGGGCCGAAACTATGTTGCTGTCTGGGAAAGTTACTTTTCAATGTTCTCTGACCGTTCACACACACACACACACACACACACACACACACACATTCTGAATAATCTGATGGTCGTCGCCATCTTGGCCACTTCACTCTTCGAAAATTAAAATGTGCAGCAAGGCAGATTAGCTGAGGTGACGTTACGCTAACACAGCAGACAAACGGCCATCAGCGGCAATCCACCTGTCACTCAAATGGCCACACCCTTAATTATGCAGAACTTTAAGGCATTATATAATTTAAAGGGATGAGTTATAAAAAATTCACCCCCTCACAGTCGTCATGAAGAACAAAACTAGCGATATAGAGCAAAACCAGTTTCTGCTCCAGACTGTAAACATGTGTTTTCCTGCCATTTTAACATGCGGGTCTATGGAAGTGAGTCTCTTCTGCAGCGCCTCTAGTGGCCAGAGGAGGAACTGCAGTTTGAGGCACTCAGTGTCGGATTCAAGAGAGAGACTGGAAACATAGAGTTAATATTGTGCCATAATTTATTAGAGAGATATGCATTTGTGTGCACTAGATTTGGTAGCTATTTGCATGTAATTTGTATTTATTTATGAAATATTATCTAAGCTCATTTATTTACATTTGTAATAGACAATACTCTGCATTTTCGCTCAAATTGGCCTTAATTATGGCACAATATTAATTCCATACTTTGGTAAAAAGCCTTCAATGAATCACGTTTTGAGAGCATTATTTTAACTTAGCATGAAGGTTTGGATCCTATAATTAGGAGTATTTTCTAATGACAGTTTCCGCACCGGGAAGCGCGCGGGTGTCTCGGCTCGTCCCTGAGCGCGCGCGCGCATCGATCACATTCACAACTCCCCCGAGCGCGCGTGACTGATCGTGAAGGTGCTCTTCTTCAGGTGTTGAGTTCAGGAGATGCTCACATAATGAGATTTCACAGATCAGAAGTGATTCTTTATTTCTGCTCCGTCCTCAAGAGGATTAAACTCACAGATATATTCATTCTAAAGTCTGTGTGTGTGTGTGTGTGTGTGTGTGTGTGTGTGTGTGTGTGTGTGTGTGTGTGTGTGAGAGAGAGAGAGAGTGTGTGTGACAGAGACGAATGTAGATGAAGATAGTGGCTCTTCTGGGCATTATAATTAAAAGCTGGCTATTTTCCTGATGAGTGTTTTGTAACTGTGTGTGTGTGTGTGTGTGTGTGTGTGTGTGTGTGTGTCCAAACTCATTACTGCTGCTGTCTGTCTGTGAGAGAGAAATACATCAATCAATAATATCTACAACTGCCACAGACAACACTGACCGAGCACAACTGACACTATATCACACACACACTCTCTCTATCTATCTCTCTCTATCTCTCACACACACACACGGGATTGAAAGAAGGTCTGTTGCACCCTCTATGTGACAAACCGCTGAATTACACACTGCAACATTTTCCAGAACTATCCAGATAAATGACCATAAAAAGCTATAGAGGGTTAATTTCAGTCTCACTGGTTGCTTTCAAGTTTCAAACACTAAAAACTGACTTGTTAGAACATTTACTGTACATTTATTAATTTAGCAGACGCTTTTATCAAAAAAAAAAAAATCCGACTTACAAATGAAAGCAATAGATGCAGTGAAACTAACAGTAGGACAACAATATGCGAGTGCTATGACCCTTCAGTTTAATCTAACGCAACATAAAGGTCAGAGAAAGAGATTTTGTGCCTCTTTGAGATTATGCACCACAAGATGGTGTTCACTTGCAGAGCGCAGGTTTCTGGATGGTACAGAAGTCTGAATAAATGAGTTTTGGTATACTTCAGGTATACTTAGATATACTTCACAGTGACTCGCTTGCTTCAGTCCTCAGTTAAGTCTGCTGAATGACTAAATGTAAAATGTGAATAAAGACCAAAGTCAGTAGGATCCACTAACTCTCTAAACTTAAGTTTAGGAGGATGTTGGCAGAGAGCATCAGCAGAACAGTTAACAATGCTCAAAAATATATATATTTTTAATGTATTTTTAAAATATATAAAATATAGATTTATTCTAATATTATCCAGATATAGATTATTTATTTGTATATACTTATATTTAGTAATAAAAAATAATCAAAATCTTAAAAAAAAATCATTATAATTTCAATGGTAAACTAATGTATTTGTGCATTATTTGTGTGTGTTTCTCTGCATGGGCCACTAGAGGGCGCTGCTGCTTCATGTTTCACACTCATCGTTATGACGCTGCAGTGACAGGAATGAGTTTAAAAATCTCTGATCTCTCTGCTATATTGTGAAATATGTGAATATTAATATTTCTGCTTCTGATTGCCTTTGTCCTCACGAGCATCTTTATCCATCTCTCATGAGGGACAGCATGTGTACTTTTATTTGGTCCTTAGCTCCTAGCAACATACAGTTTTGCTAACGTTCCCAGATATTAGGTTATGAAAAGGTTATTTCTAAACGTTCAGTTAAGAAAATGTATTAATAACGTGTTTTTTTCTTGCTCAATTTATCAATGAGGAGAGCAGGGCACAACATTACACATTTTTTTAAATCAATGCAAATAATTCAATAAAAGGTTTTAACAGACATGAAATAATTAACAGCAGTGTAATGCACATAATTCACCACAGGAGGGCGTTTCGACGCGAGTCTTTAAATTGATATTACAGATATAAGAATATATTTCCACTAAACAAAAGCGAACCTTTCTAGATTGTTTACTATGTGGCTTTAAATTAACAATTTGTTAAATAATGTGAAATTAATGCAAAGTAAGTTCAGAGTTCAGAGTTTAGAGCAGAGTTTTCCTCTGGCGCTCTGAATACAGTGCAGCAGTGTAATTCACACAGATCACCACAGGAGGGCGATTAAACTCCATTTTCAAAAGAATATCGCAGATGTAAAACATATTGATAGAAAATTTGAAAGGTAATTGCCAGATGTTTTACTGCGTCACATGGCAACCAACAATTTATCTAATATTACAAAATTTTGTATCTCAAAGTTTTCATCTGAGTGCAGAACACTCTTTGTCCAGTATCTTCACGAAATATTATCAAAACTTTGCGCAAATTCGCGGAAGGCAAGCCTTCAAACCCGCTTGATCCTGAGTAACTATGTAAAAGGTCCGTGTAACATGATCATCGTTACTTTATATATGTAACATTATATTTATAAACATGGGAACTTTACTTTTGGGTTAAAAAAAAACAGCTAGGCCTAACTGAAATGTTTCAAAAAAAATGCGCCATGAATAATGTTTTTGTTCTCATGTTTTGAGAACATTATTATAGACCAGATACCTTTGAATTAACGTTCAGCGTTCAATTAATGTTACTAAAAGAGCGTTTGTTCCCAACGTTGACAGACCGTTCCCAAATTGGCACACGCGCGCGCGCGCGCACACACACACACACACACACACACACCCTGTTAATGAGTCTCTTGTATGCCGGGTCACTCTCTCACTCTCTCTCTCTCTGCTTCACCAATCATCATACTCAGACAGGAAGTGGCGGTGTGTGACTTCCTGCTGCGCGCGCCCTGTGATGACCTCCTGTTTAAAGCGCGTGTCTGATAAACGCGCTCAGGAAGATTTCAGTTCACAGTCTCACTAATGGAGGAGACACAGGAAAGACAGCGTGACCCGCTGCACACACACACACACACACACACACACACACACACACACACACACACACACACACACACACACATCAGTCTCTCACAAACAATCAATCTGTGAGTGTCTGTTACAATTTAGCTTTAATTCAGTTTAGATTAATATTTTTTTACATTATTTACAATTTATTATAGTAAATTATTTAATATTTTTTTACATTAGCCTATTTACAATTTAGTTTATTATAGTATATTATTTAGTATATTATTACTATTATTAGTATATTATTTAGTAAGTATATTATTAGTTTTTAGTATATTATTTACATTTTAGACTAACTCAAACATATTCTGGTTAAACCGGTTTGACTTTCATAATTTATTACACGTTCAGTGTCAAAATTATTTTCAGTTTAATACTGTCCACAGAATCTTGGAGATTATGTTGAAAATAACTCTTTAAGATCGGCACAACAACTTAAAGAGAAAATGAGAAAATTATACATCAGTCTCTAATACAGGCTATGGCTGTAATTTATTATATTTTATCGTATTATGTTTTATTGTTTTATCCCAGTCCCGTGACTGACAGCTCAGAAATCAACCAAACAGAAACTAGTTTATAAACGCATAAACACCTGCGAACACACACACACGCTCTCCACAGACCGGGGCATGTTGTCACACCAAATAAACGACTAGAGTTTTTGATTGACTACTTAATGACTTTGCATTGAAAAATATGATGTGATATATGAAACAACAACCGAGATCCTGACGTCTAGACACGTGACACCCGATACACACCCTAATGAGCCATGAAGAGAAGCTGTTGTAAATCTATTGCTTTAGAAACTCACAACACACAGGTTTAGAACTCAGATGAAACCAGGAGAAAGTTTCACTTCAGAGAGAGCAAATCCTGCTCTTCATATCAGTGACATTTTACATCCTCCTTCCCACATGGACTCGAGATCGGGATCATGTGTCTCAGAGAAACTGGACTCTCTCTCTCTCTGCTCTGTGGTTCACGGTCTGAACACACATCAATGGCCACCGTGTGCATTACTATGGCAACGGCGAGATCTGCAGCCCGAGCGACTCATCAAGGGTTAATGACAGAAGATCGGGGCATGTTGTCACACCATGACCACAGAGTTTAAGATTGACGATTTAATGACTTTGCATTGACTAATATTTAGCTAACAGATCATTGATCAATTACATAATTAAAAACCACACAACGGACATTTTGATTATGGGAAAATATTTTAGCTTATAGGCCTAAAGTGCATAAAAGTTGGTTTATATAAGATGCGTGTGTGTTTTTGTGCGCGTTTGAGAGAGCGTGTGTGTATATTAAATATAAGAATTATATGCATGCTAAAGTTCACAAATATTTCGGAATGGATCGTGTGTGTGTGTGTGTCTGAATGGACATGTTCCTTTAGATGAAAAGACTCGCATATAAACCGCTGCGCGTTCTGGGGGGTGCGCGCTCTCGCCCAGCGCACTCGGCCTGCTAATGACACAAGCGTATGCGCGACCGCGCTCCCATCAAACACACACAGATTAATGTGATGATTAATATGATCGACAGATTATGAGCTGTTTCCATCTTCAACATCTTTTTGTAATGTGTGCTAAACATCACTAACAAACCAGCGACAATAAACATATTTACAATTACCGCGAATTATTAGGAGCCTATAATAACTGTAGCTAAATAAAGTCATATAGAACATTTGTGCCTTATGCGGAACAAAACATAGGCTATTTTATTTTTCCCACAAGCAATAGTTAGTTCTAGCCTCAATAAAAATAAAGAAAGTTTGTGTTATGTAGTAGTTATTACATTCCTTAAAACGCATTTTTAAGTAGCCTATTTGCACGTCAGGACACTTTCCACAGATCTCCGTCATTTCCTGCATATGGAGTTTGTCGTGCACGAGCAGAAAGAGAAGCAGATCTGATGTTTTCTGTGAGACTGAAAGGCTTTTGTCGGTGATTGATAAATAGTTCCTGTGAGGTTAAAGTGTGTGTCAGCGCGAGCGTGCTCTGGAGCTGCAGCGCGTGATTTCGTTCTTTCTCTCTCTCTCCCTCTCTCTCTCTCACACACACACACACCGCCAGCCTAAACTAAAACAGCCTGTGCTGTCCACAATATAATCCTAATTTTAAGAAAGCCTGTCTTCTTCTCCTTCGTTTTCTCCATTTCCCCCATTTATTTTCAGTTCTGACCTTTGTTCTCATTTCAGTGTGTGTTCCGCATTCGGTCTGAAAACGCATAGAGTTGAAATATTCAAATGCTCTGCGAATATAGAATATTTCCAGACGAAACTGGGATAAAAGGAAAATTTCTATCCTTATTTTTTTTAATTAATTGCTTTGCAGAGACAAAAGTCCGTTAATTCTTTATTTTACAGCGTCATTGTTGCAAATGGTATGTGGTTATTGTGGCAATAACTATAAATTATGCACAATTACACGCAATTAACCCTAAACCAAACACCTACATGTTAATTAGAACTTAATTAGAATTACACTAACACTGACACCTTAAACACGGTGTAACCACATTTTGCACGTGCATAATCGAGATCTTATTCTAATCTAGATAAATTACAAATATGAACTGACCATATCATTTAAAAGTAAACATTAATTATAAAATCTAAAGGTCTATTATAAAAAAAAAAATCAACACTCTTCATGATCACATGTGCGCTATTTATTTTTTTTTTGCATTTTATGGTTTATATTAAAGGTTTTAATTTGTTAGTCGCAAATTACGTTTATTTGTCATTGTGCATTTCGTAAGTTTGTCTTCTCTCGCGCGCGCGCCTTCAGAAACTTAGACCAATGAGCGCGTAAGTGACTGGACAGCTCGAGCTCGTTTCAGACACACACACTCACACACACGGTAGGCTACCTACCTGAGGATGAACTCATGTAGAGAAGATTCCAAGCCGAATAGAATAGCATAGAATGGAATAGAATAGATGAACAGTCAGCGAATGTTATGGAAATATTGATCTCAAACAAAAGGGGGTGAGTACGTTATTAACATGTTTTTTGTGAGTTTTACTGTGGAATAA